>BCLF01000025.1:941443-983742 GCA_001602275.1 Zoysia japonica | reverse complement strand
GCCGTGCGAGGCATTCGTGCGGGCGGAGCACCTCCGTGCCCATGTCGGCCAGGCGCAGAGCGGAACGCGTGGCGCGGTAAGAGGGAGGAGGAGGTGGGGGGCGCTTCGGCGACGAAGCGTGGGCGGCGTCCACCCCCTCTCCGGCCCGGCGCTATCGGTTCCCTTGCTCCTACGTGCTCTCCGTCCGCTCGTTTCCCCCTGCCGACTTTAATGGCCGGTGGAAGCGCGGAACGGACGACGCCGCGGAGAAGCAGGGGAAGGCAGTGTTCCTGGCGCCCCGCTCGTTTCGTTTCTTCCCCGCGTCGCCCGCGGGTGGCAACCGGGCAGAGGTCTGTAGCGATCCTGGTCGTCTGGCCTGCTACCTGCGTCTTGGCTGCGTTCCCGCGGGAAAGGCCGTGCCGTCCGAGCCAGGAGTGGTGCGCTGCACTCGTGTTCAGCTGTGTGCCTGCGTACTCCCTCCATTCTAATAAAAAATATTTTTAATATTTGTTGACAGTACTTTTAATCAATATTTTTTTTTTAAATTGATGTCACTGTTGACTTTTTAATTTAACATTGATTCGTTTTATTTTAAAAATTTACTCGAATATGTAAAATTTTAAATGTGATTCAAATAACTTTAATGATAAATCAAATTATACCAAAATATATAAAATTTATCAAATTTTTTTGAATAAAACAAATAGTTAAAGTTGAATTTAAAAATCAACGGCGATATCAATTAAAGAACGGAGAAAGTAACTTTTACAAATTTAATTAACTTGATCTTTTTAAAATTTATATTTTTAGATTTACTGCTAAAATATTTTCATAACATATAATTTATGCATTATTAAAAAGTGATTAAACTTATAAAATCATTGCTCAAAGGTGCAGTCAATGAATCTTACAAATAAATTTCTATTAGGACATAGGAGTATGAGAAAAATGATTGGAATGCACAACTATATTCATTCACGAGCAATAATACATATATGCAGGCGCAGGCGGTATCGTTGGAGAGAATAACTGAGAGATCCTGCATACAGCTGATCATGGGATACATGACGCAATTGGACCAGCAAGCCAGGCTAATGTGCGACGCGAGTATAGGAAGCTAAACTGCCTACCATGCTCAAGTCACGTTTCCCTCCCCCCCCCCCCCCCCCCCCCCCCCCCCCCCAAAATTATTTTGTGCATCAATCCCTCTAATTCATAAGCTGGACTTGAAATCATTGAAAAGTGCTGTCGGTAGCCTTTTAGCTATGATATTTGCGAACTGATGTTGCATCAAAAAGTGAAGCACCCGCAGTTCACCAACGGCCACTCGCTCCCGCACGAAATGAATGTCAAGCTTGACATGCTTTGTGCGACGATGGTGGATGGGATTCTGCGAGAGGTACACAAACAAAGATGTTGTCACAGTAGATGAGAGTTGCCTTGTCAATGTTGCAATGAAGTTCAGATAGCAACTTCCGAAACCAACAACATTCAACGACTGCATTTGTAATAGTTCGGTACTCGGCCTCAACGCTTGACCTGGACACTATTGTTTGCAGTTTTGAGGACAAAGAAATTAATGAATCATCGAGGAAGACAAAATACCCGATTGACGTGTGTCTGGGCAGCCGGCCCAGTCGGCATCTAAATAAGCCACGAGCCCTGATGGTGTCACCTTGTTGATGTGCAAGCTTTGATGAACTGAGCCATGCATGTACCGTAGGATGCGCTTGATAAGGTTCCAATGAAGATCTCGTGGTGCATGCATACGAAGGCAAACCTGGTTGACTGCATATGTGATATCAGACCGAGTATGAGTCAGGCATTGCAATGTGCCGACAATGTTGCGGCAGTGGCCAGCATCGAAGGCAAGCTCCCCTTCACTGGTGGACATCTTCGGCTTTATGTCAATGGGTGTTGATGCTATCTTACAATTGCCCATCTCGGCACGATCAAAAATATCTTCAGTGTACTGCAACTGGATGAGGAAGAAGACGTTTGCATTTCCTGTAACCTAAATTTTCCAAGAAAGAACTTCAATGCACCGAAGTCTTTCATTGTGAAAGCTTGACTGAGGTTGTTGATGACGCGTGCAAAAGGGAGGTACTCGATGCTATGAGTACAATGTCATCCACATACAACAGAAGATATGCCAGTTCTTGCTTATTGTTCAAGACGAAGAGTGACATGTCGGACTTGGTGTTTTGAAATCTGATCATTTGCATGTCTTGCAAAACTATCAAAACAGGCTTATGGTGCCAATTTGAGGCTGTAGAGGGATTTGGAGAGGAGGCAAATCTAGTCAGGATGAGCCGGATGTACGAAGCCAGATGGTTGGTGGCACAGAACGCGCACGGCCAGCTCACCGTGTAGGAACATATTCTTGACGTCAAGTTGGTGCACAGGCCACTCGCAGGAAGCACCGTGTGGATCGTCACTGGCTTGATCACAGGGAAGAACGTTTAGTTGAAGTCAATACCAGCACACTCTGCGTACGGATGACCCAACATGCCTTGCGTCTTTCGAGTCCCATCAGGATCGAGCTTGCTTTTGAACAGCCATTTCCCGGAGATGACGTGAGCGCTCGGTGATTGAGTTACAAAGGACCAGGTGTTGTGGTGCTGGAGGGTGTCATATTTTTCTTGCATCGCAGCGAGCCACGCTGGGTCACTCATGGCAATGCGGAGAGACATTGGCGGTGCAGGAGGAGGCAATGTAGTTGCCGCATTGCTGAACCATACTTGTGGACGTTGAATGCCACTGCGAGCATGAGTGATCATGTGGTGTGGGTGTGTCTCGGCGGCAGGGGTAGCTGGTGCAGACGAGGTCATGATAGTAACTGCTGATGGAGGTGACTCTGGGTCATTATTTGGCTGCCCGTCGATGGGTTGTCCAGTTTCAACTATGGAGGCAACAGTCGCTGGTGCTTGTATAGGGCTCGAAGAAGAATGTGCAGCAGGTGCTGATGCATGGTCGATGCCAGCAGGAGGGGTGTCATGCCGTTCTAAGACGACACGAGTGTTAGCTTCATGACCTTTGAAGTTCTCTAAAAGGTATAGATAAATTTTCATTGAATAAACATCATAGGTAATATGTATTATTGTAGGTACTACCTCATAAATTCTACATCAATATGGTGAGCTTCCTCGATGGATGGTAAAGACGAACTTAAGACAAGTATTGAGCGTTAGAGGACTAAAGCTAAGGACTAGCTAGAGAGTCTGTAAGATCGTCGGTACTATTAAGTGGGTTACGTCATTTGTTCTCGGGTCATACAAGTGTTAGGAGTTATTAATGCTTTAAGTTGCATTGCATCAAAGCACACTTAAGATGACAGAGAAAACGAAGCAAATGAAGCCGAAGTCAAGTTCGAAGATGATGACTCAATTTCAGCGTCAGAAGCGGTCACTAGACAGTCCGGTCAGGTCACCGAACAGTCCGGTGAGCCAGAAATTCAAAGTTTAGAAGAGATATTTTCTGGAGATTTTGAAGAAGTCACTGGACAGTCCGGTGTTCCTAAAGATGAAGTCTAGAGAAGGTGTCTCTGGTAATTCAAAGGTGGAAGTCACCGGACAGTCTGGTGAAAGTATGCACCGGATAGTTCGGTGTCATATGGTGTGAATTTCAGAGAGGGTGTTTTCCTGCTATGCAGAGCTATGGAGTCAATGGGCAGTCTGGTGTAAAGAGTCATCGGACAGTCCAGTGACTGGATAAAGCTGATAACTTTATTACATCACATACAAAGGTAGTTTTCGGGCTTGGAGCCTATTTAAACTATGAAAAGAGACATTTTTCAGTGTGCTTGAGGTCTAGTTTGCTGAAGCAAACTTGTGAGAGGCAAAGGGACACTATGGAGAGAGCACAACTCAAGATTAGATATCTTTTATACTAGTAGGAGAGTAGTAAGAATATTCATACACTTCTAGAGCTTATAAGGCTTTGAGAGGAGTGATCTTAGCTTGTTACTCTTGGTTTGGTAGGCTAGATCGGCTAGGAATCAGTGATCAAGCTTCTAAGGAGATTGTTGAAGACGGCGTCAAATTTGTACGCGGTTTCGAGTCTCTCGCTCAAAAAAGACACCAAGAGAGAGCGCTCGAGCCTTTGAGGTTTGCTCTTGCGAGTGGTTATTGTTTCTACAGCTAGGATCGTTAGTGACTTCACTCTAAGAGTGAATTGTGCCCTATAGAGCAACGTTCCGAGAACGACGGGAGAGACCGGTGCTCCGACGGGAGTGGTTCAACGATTAGGGGAAGGTGCCAACCTTTCGAGACCTCAGTAAAAATTGCTGAGCATTCTCTTGACTCTTTCTTTAGTTTCCGCATTTCATTCTTCTTGAGTAGATTTATAGGTTGCTATATGATTCCTTTTGGTGGCTATCGTGTTAGGGCTTACTTGTTGTTTATCTCTTCTCACTAGCATTGTTAGGGTCTTGCCCTACTAGAATTGCTTAGGTTGTTCTCACTAGCGAAAACGAGTTCCATAAATTCACCAATTCAGCCCACCTTTTCGGTGTCCTTGATCCTTACAAAAAGGACCACGTGGCTAATGCTGACGATGCGCTAAAGCCGACACTAGGACTGGATGTTGAATGTGAGATGGCAGGCGACATTGATTAGTGACCGATGTGGATAGTTCCGATAAAGATCTAGTTTGTTACGATAGGTTAGATTAGTTTGTACACTTATCCCCTCCGGATTATTTAAGATCCAAGTCTTGTACTCCTATATATACTGACCTTGGAGCCTCAATACCATCATCCCATCATTCAAAGAACCATTAATCTCTCTTTCATTCTCACATGGTATCAGAACATCAGAGCTCCATTTTGGCCGCTCCTCCTATAGAAGGTAAGTGCGGGCATACAAGAACATGAGGATGGAGATGGTAGAACTGAATTTTGAATTAAGACTGTGCAACATGTTGATCACGAGCCCCTGGTCGATGACCGGCATGCGGACGTTGCTGAGGACATCGGTGAGCTTCTTGAGTTTGCTGCAGTAGGCGTCCATGGATAGGTCACTTTGATGCATGCTGTGAAACTCCTGTCGGGCATAGACTGCATGCTGGAGGGAGTTGCTGAGTAAGAGACCATAAATAGTGTTCTAGATGATTTTGGCTGTAGGCGGACACTGACAGACTATGTTCATGATCTCTTTGGTTACCTTGGAGTAGATCCAGGAGATGATGCAGAAGCCAATTTGAAGGCAATCGGGATCATAGTGCATCATTTGGACATTGAAACCGCCATCAATGTGGTTGACGATGCCAAATTTCTTGAAGGTTTTGAAGAAGGTACGCCAATCAACGAAGTTGGAAGATGCCATGTCCAAAGTTTAACATGAGTATGGATGTTGGTCATGGATATTGTGGCAGCTGGAAGAGGCTATGGGTTTGGTGGGTTAGTGGTGGAAGGGATTGGTTGCATCGAGGATGAACCATGAGAAGAAGATTGCGTCAACATAGCGACGGAGTGCAGCGGAAGGGAATTCAGGTTAGAATTAGGCTGATAGCATGTAGAGAGAAATGATTGGAATGCACAACTATATTCATTCACAATCAATAATACATATACACAGATACAGGTAGGATCGTTGGAGATACTAATGGAGAGATCTCGCATGCAGCTGATCCTGGTGCAAGACCAGAAAGCCAGGCTAAAGTGGGGTGCGAGTATAGGAAGCTAACTGGCTAGCGTTACCGGCACGAGTCAAAGTTTTCCTACAAACTGCTTAGCTCAGGCCAGGCGACCGGTGACCCAGACACGATACACAAAAAGCCCAAATGCGTAGCAACGGAAACCCCTCTCTCTCTCTCTCTGTCAGTGTTACTGACCTCTTTTGCTTGGTTTGTAATTTTGTGTCCTATCCCATATGTAACCTGTGCCGTGACAATTCTGTCCAACTCTTGGCCTTTGGTTCTTTATCCAGGCCATGGTGAAATCCGGATGCTGAAGGCCTTAGAAAACACTCGAAAATTCTCGAGTGTCGCGAGGCCCGCAGCTCCCGAGTGCGGCCAACGCCAGTGCCCATTACAGACACGCTAGAGTTTGGCACCGTAGTCCCCAAAAGACAAAACGCACGCAAGAGCGACGCGACGCGAGGCGAGCTGGAAGCCGCTCGCGCGACGAAGCCGTTGGGCGCGCCAACGGTTGGCGGGTCCGCGGATTCTATCTGGAGCAGTGGAGCCGGGAGCCTCGGCGCGCGGAGCCACACACGCGGGGGAGGATCAGGAAGAGACCAAAGCGCGGGCGGGATAAGGCGCGAGGGAGCAGGCGTCTCCGGCGATGGGGGCGCGTGTGATCGGCGTCCCGCCAGCGTGGCCCGCGCGGCCGTGTGTGGACTGTGTGCTCCGCGCAGCCGGATTCACCCGTTCGTCCTGCTCGTGCGCCCCCTTTATTTTCCCGCCATCTCCCACCTCTCGCCGCGCTCCACGCCAAGCGCTCCCGACACGAACGCGTTCTGACTCTTCTGAAGCTTCTCCGTTAGAAGCCGCCGGACAGGCCTTATCAGGTAAAGCTCCCGGGGTCCTGGGCCGTTCGGTTTCTTTCCTGCCCTCTTCCTGCTGTGGACAGCCATGGCCGTGCGGCGGAGCTGAGAATTCTTTCGGGACGAGTGTGCAGGAGGCGGATGATGGCGTCGGCTTCCAGGGCAGTCTGCTGCGTGCAGAGGCCGGTCTCCAATGGCAAGAGGAGCAGCGAAGCGGCCTCCGTACGCCGGTCGGCCGCGGCGCCGAGGACCCGGCTCGCCAAAGCGAGTGTGATCCGCTCCGAGCTCGGTTCAGGCCGGGCACAGCATTGCGCGCCTGCCAAGGCAATCGCCGACGCGCCGGCAGTAACGGCCACGAAGGTAACTGACTTTATACACTTATGAATACGTACGCACATGAATACAAGCTCGCTGCATGTGGTCGCATGAAGGATGAACCTCGGCCCTCACAGCGAGCGCAGTGCTTGTTTGTTTCAAGTTTTGCTGGGGTTTTCAGCTGTATAGCAGAAGCTGAAATAAATAGATTATGAAAAGCTAGATGTTTTAGGAAATAAATTATAAGCTAAACGGTAGTTGAGAGTTGTTTTTTTTCTGGCTTTTGATGTTATGAAAACCTAGAAATAAACTAGAAAAGCCTACAACAGAACACAGTATCCTAAATATAAAAAGACAAAAAGTTACTTTTCGCCAAAATATCAAAAGCTCAGGTTCAAAAAAATTCACTCTTAACGAAGTGGTCGACCCATGCGTATACATGGATGCTATGCTTATTTAAACCGTTAGATGGATACTATTTAAATCAATATTGGGTCTGTTTGCTTCACTTTTTTTTTCTACGGCTGTCACAGGCAGCTGCAAACAGCTACTGTTGTTGCATCCCATCAAAAGTACAATGGAAAAAAGGTCCCAACCTTCTAGTCGAATGGCTGTAGCAGCACAGCGCAGGAACAAAAAGCTACAACTTTCAAGTGTGGTACATCCAAAGAAATCCCAGTATTCACCGAAAGTTTGCACTCGGAATTGATGCATGGAACATCAATGGAGCACGGTAGTGCTAGCTAGGTAGCAAAGGGGTGTTCGTTTGTGCTGTCTACATACGCGGCTGCGCACCGTAAAATTCATATGTCAGTTGCAGCCGCAGCTACAACACTAGCAGCCAAACACACCCAAAGCTACAGTGCAAGCATAGGCGTTTTATGATTTTGGTTTATATGCGTGAGATAAATTTGCAAAGTTACTTCCTACACCCTCTATTGGCGAGATAAACCAACAAACCGTTCTAGGTTCACAATCACGGCCAAGTGTGCAATACTAATAATGCTCATGAATAATTAGTCGCTCATCATAAGAGTCTTATTAATTTGGCACTGGGATCTCATAGAAGGTTGGTATGAGAATACCAAAAGTTTCTAGCATTCCAAAGTACTAGTTTTCTAATAAAAACGTAAAATTTTCAAGTGGTTAATAGTAGTTATAATTTTCTCGTCCATCATGTTGCAAAACCACACTTTTTTATGGACAAAATTGCTAAGTACTCTCTATTTTAAATTGTTGTCTCTGTCTAGTACTATAAATTTGTATTAGCCGGAGATAATAGCAACTTAAAAACGGAGGGAATAGTTTCTTAGTAGCTGCATGTTGACGACATACGTAGGCCACGGCCGATTCAGTTTCAGAGCTGTGTGTGGTTTGGAACAGGAGGGACGCAGGTCACGCCGGCGCGCCATGTCACTCACGGTGCCCCAACTGACCATTTCATTCGCTCGCTATAACTAGAAGCCACACGCCGTCCCTCCATGAGCGTCATTAGCAGTAGCTTCGTTTGTTCACAAATCACAAGCTCCACTGTTTTATCACCACCAGCTCTGTAATAGTAGTTTCGTACTCCTGCTTGCACTAATGATGGCTCCCGTTCCTTGTGTGAACGCGTGCAGAGGGTGTACCCATTCGGCAAGGGCAAGAGCGAGGGAGATAAGAGCATGAAGGAGCTGGTAAGAATGCAGCAGTGTATATTTATTTATTTATGTGCATTGATGTTCTTCTTTCGCTCCATGTACATTTATTTATGTGTTTAATTTGCAGCTTGGCGGGAAGGGTGCGAACCTTGCGGAGATGTCGAGCATCGGGCTGTCGGTGCCGCCGGGGTTCACGGTGACGACGGAGGCGTGCGAGCAGTACCAGAAGGCGGGGAAGGAGCTCCCGGCCGGGTTGTGGGAGGAGATCGTCGACGGCCTGCAGTGGGTGGAGGAGTACATGGGCGCGCGCCTCGGCGACCCGGAGAAGCCGCTCCTCCTCTCCGTCCGCTCCGGTGCCGCGGTGTCCATGCCCGGTATGATGGACACGGTGCTCAACCTGGGGCTCAACGACGAGGTGGCCGCGGGCCTGGCCGCCAAGAGCGGCGACCGTTTCGCCTACGACTCATACCGCCGCTTCCTCGACATGTTCGGCAACGTCGTAAGTATCACACTACGTACATGTCGGCGTTCCGTCGTAGCCCCGGCCATGGACGCTCCCGGACCATGCATGCACCTGGTGCCAAGACTAGTGTTTCTTACTAGGAGGGCATCCATTTCTTTACCAGGTCATGGACATTCCCCATGAACGGTTCGAGGAGAAGCTTGAGCACATGAAGGAAGCCAAGGGTGTGAAGAACGACACTGACCTGACAGCCAGCGATCTCAAAGAACTAGTCGGCCAGTACAAGGAAGTGTACGTCGAAGCTAAAGGCGAGCCATTTCCCGCAGGTATGCTCCTCGATCGCATGGTTTCATCCTCTATATTTCCGTAACGGTGTCTCGAAACTAAAGCTCTGTTTCTTCGCATCGAAATGCGACGTGTGACATCCTTGTCTTCCAGACCCAAAGAAGCAACTTGAGCTAGCGGTGCGAGCAGTGTTCAACTCCTGGGACAGCCCAAGGGCAAACAAGTACAGAGCCATCAACCAGATCACCGGGCTGAAGGGCACGGCTGTTAACGTGCAGTGCATGGTGTTTGGCAACATGGGGAACACTTCTGGTACTGGTGTCCTCTTCACTAGGAACCCTAGCACCGGAGAGAAGAAGCTTTACGGCGAGTACCTTATCAACGCTCAGGTATGCATGCCACCATCTCGTTTGACGTTTGTATTGAGTGCTAGTAGCTCCTAGCAGTCTTACGAACACTAATAATGCAGTGAACTTGATAAATTTGCATGACGCAACTTGTTTCTAATTCAGGGTGAGGACGTGGTTGCTGGAATCAGAACCCCCGAAGATCTTGACACCATGAAGGAAAACATGCCTGAGGCTTACGCTGAGCTTGTCGAGAACTGCAACATACTGGAGAGCCACTACAAGGACATGATGGTACCCAGTCATCTGCAGTAATATGCAGACATTATTTTATCAACAGCGTTACATACTGGCACACTTCAATCCTGATATTGCTCTGAATGTGTTCTACATATTGGAGCTGCATCTCTGTTACCGACACTGACTCTTGCTTTTTCGTGAATAATGCAGGATATTGAATTTACTGTTCAGGAAAACAGGCTGTGGATGTTGCAGTGCAGATCTGGCAAACGCACAGGCCAAGGTGCCGTGAAGATTGCAGTGGACCTGGTTAACGAGGGCCTTGTTGATCGCAACGCTGCAATTAAGATGGTCGAGCCAGGCCACCTTGACCAGCTCCTCCATCCTCAGGTAACACACAGCCACGAATGCATGTAACTGAAGCGTTCTTAGCATGGAATCTCTCTTATCAGATGGCAGAATTACGATGCCGTCTCGTTTTTTTAACACAAGAACTCTGAATAATACTATAAATTTGCAGTTAAGAAGAAACACAATTATGTACTCCCTCCGTTTTTTAATTGATATCGCCGTTAACTTTTAAATTCAACTTTGATCATTCATCTTATTCAAAATTTTTTAATAAATTTCAAATATTTTGATATAATTTGATTTATTATTAGAGTTATTTGAATAACAACTCAAAATTTTACACATTAGAGCAAATTTTTTGAATAAGACAAATGATCAAAGTTGAATTTAAAAGTCAACAACGACATCATTTTAATAACGGAGGGAATATGTGCCTTTGTGATCTAGAATTGATGCTGAGAACAAATGTCGATGCTTGCTGTTATTATTCAGTTTGCAGCTGAATTAGTGGCAGTGTATAACTCCGCTATGTTACTCTTTTTCTTTGAACCAGTTTGAGAATCCATCAGCATACAAAGATCAGGTTATTGCCACGGGATTACCGGCATCACCTGGTGCTGCTGTTGGCCAAATTGTATTTACCGCTGAGGATGCTGAAGCTTGGCAAGCCCAAGGAAAACCTGCAATTCTGGTACATTCGCTTTATCTATTTTCATGCCATTCCGTGTTGGAGTTCTGCTACAATGAAGTTTTATGTCGTTTGTTATGAATTTTTTTTCCTTTTTTAAAGTAAAATATCTGTGTACAGGCAACATCCATATTTTTGCAGCATATATTTTCAGAATGCATATGTTCTTTATCATGAGAATTTCATTGTCTCTTGTGAATATAGGTGAGGACTGAGACCAGCCCAGAGGATGTGGGTGGCATGCACGCAGCTGCTGGAATTTTAACAGCAAGAGGTGGCATGACCTCTCACGCCGCTGTTGTTGCGCGTGGATGGGGAAAATGCTGTGTCTCAGGATGTGCAAGCGTCCGTGTAAATGATGCCGAGAAGGTGCTTATTATTTTTGCATCAACAAATAATTCTCTTTTAGACAGAAGGCGATATGCCACCAGAAGGTTCAGAACAATATTGTTGATACATGCTTACTTTGCTATGTCTATATGTACAGACAGTGATGATTGGAGAGAAGCTGCTGCAAGAAGGTGACTGGCTATCACTGAATGGATCAACAGGTGAAGTGATCCTTGGCAAGCAGCCACTTTCTCCACCAGCTCTCAGTGGTGATTTGGGAACTTTCATGTCCTGGGTGGATGAAGTTAGGCAGCTGAAGGTAAATCTTAGAAACAACGGATGCATCTCAACATACTAGAAAATTTTCTGGTTATGATCAACTAAATAAGTGCTCTGATTTTGTTTTTTTTTTCATTTATTATGTCCATGCTCTTCATCCCATCACTCGAGTTTCAATAAAAAATGCTCATTGTGTATATGTTCCTTGTCCTAGGTTATGGCTAATGCCGATACCCCTGATGATGCGTTGGCAGCACGGAACAACGGGGCGGAAGGAATTGGACTGTGCCGAACAGAGCACATGGTATGCATTTATCACTTACTGTCCCACTTCCTAATAGGATACTTGGGAGTCATATAAGAATTTGTTTGTTGAGTTTGCAGTTAAAGCTAAACTTTAGAATGCACGTATGCTGTTATAGAAAACTAAATCTGAATATATGTTTCTGATTTTCTGTACTCTGGCAGTTCTTCGCTTCAGATGAGAGGATTAAGGCAGTTAGGCAGATGATCATGGCCCCCACACTTGAACTGAGGCAGAAGGCACTAGATCGTCTTCTGCCTTATCAGAGATCTGACTTTGAAGGCATTTTCCGCGCTATGGATGGTACGTAATATCATTGTGTGTTCATGTGCATCTTACAAAAATATGTGTGCCTTATCAGAGAATTAAGCATCTTTCTAAAAAAAATGTTGATTGTTAATTTGCTAGATTAGTATGCAAAATACTATTAAAAAGAACTTTGTCAATAGCTGCATATTATTTGGTAATAATTATTAGTTAGCAGCATATCATCCTCATATGATTGTTTTCTCTTTATACAAGTGGTATGTGGAACATGATATGTCAAAACATATCAAAATCAATTAGCAGAGGATCACTGACCCATCTAGCATAAATTATAGTTAGTTCAAGAATGTTTTTTCTATATTGAAGGATACATTTAAACATCCATATTTGCAATTTCAGGGCTTCCTGTAACTATTCGGTTGCTGGACCCTCCGCTTCACGAGTTCCTTCCAGAAGGGGATATTGAGGACATTGTGAAGGAATTATGTGCAGAAACTGGAGCTGATCAGGAGGAGGCTCTTGCAAGAATAGAAAAGCTCTCAGAAGTAAATCCTATGCTTGGTTTCCGTGGATGCAGGTTGGTTATGTTCTATGCAATTAGTTTTTCCCCTGCCTGAATCTAGTTGTATTACTTGTGCCTCCATTATTTTGTAACAACTTTGTTGTTGGGATACAACAGCTTGTCCTGTTTGTGAAATATTTAAGAAGAAATAATTTGTACATTATACGTTGAATATAATATTGGAACTATTTTTTCAGGCTTGGTATATCATACCCTGAATTAACAGAAATGCAAGCCCGTGCCATCTTTGAAGCTGCTATAGCGATGACCAACCAGGGTGTTCAAGTTTTTCCAGAGATAATGGTTCCTCTTGTTGGAACACCACAGGTATGCATCTTTACTTCCTTTATCTACACGCGCAGTTCTACTTCTTGCAATTCAAAATTGAAAACATCCATCATAGAAAAATTGCATCACACAGTAAGAGTCTGAAATGATAAATCACCTGTAAGAAGTGAGACCATCTATTTGTACTACAGCTGTTCTTCCACTAACTTCATTTTCTTGAAATTTAGTTACTCGGTATACCAAGTTTTTTAAATTATTCAATTGTTCATTTAGATATCTGACATTTGATTCTTCCAGGAACTGAAAAACCAAGTGACTCTTATCCATGAAACCGCTAACAAAGTTTTCACTGCTATGGGTAAAACCGTTGGCTACAAAGTTGGAACTATGATTGAAATTCCCAGAGCAGCTCTAGTGGCTGATGAGGTAAGCAACGGCTGATATCTCCCTTATTTTAGGATAAGAAACTTGTAAAACTGTTGTTTCCATCTAGTAGCTTGTAGACCGCAATTTACTTGAACTAGTCGTTTATGGAATCTGCAGAATTCCCCTAAAATATATGAATAATGAGTGACGATATTAGTATTCCATGTCACGCATTTCTCTAATACAATCTGACACTGTTGTTTGGTTGAATAACCTGGCAGATAGCAGAGCACGCTGAATTCTTCTCTTTCGGGACGAACGACCTTACTCAGATGACGTTTGGTTACAGTAGGGATGATGTTGGGAAGTTCCTCCCCATTTATCTAGGCCAGGGTATCCTCCAACATGACCCCTTCGAGGTAAACATAGCAGATTTCGATCTCTTTTGTATCCATCGTTCACATATGTGATCATCCGATGTCTTCTTCTAAGCATTCTGCAATGCTCTTGTTGGCCTTTTTGATGTACCAGCCGCATGATCGGGCAAGATTATATCTAGTAACTCACGTATTGAATTGCCACGAACTTGTCAGGTGCTGGACCAGAGAGGAGTGGGCGAGCTGATCAAGTTTGCAACAGAGAGGGGCCGCAACGCTAGGCCTAACCTGAAGGTCAGTTTCGCACTTGCACACATTTGCATCCTTGTCATAGAAACCATTGTTTGATCGGCTGTTTTGCTCTTGTTTGTAAACAGGTGGGCATTTGCGGTGAACATGGAGGGGAGCCTTCATCAGTTGCTTTCTGCGCGAAAACCGGGCTGAACTACGTTTCTTGCTCGCCTTTCAGGTTGGTTGAGCTTGACGATCGAGCAAAGCCTTAGAGCAATATTTGACTTCTCCGTCGTTTCGATCATTGCTCGATTGTAACTGTATGATATATATGTTCATCCTTTTCAGGGTTCCGATCGCTAGGCTGGCCGCTGCTCAGGTGCTCGTCTGAGGGCACTGCCAACACCTTTCGTTGGTACATCTGTGAAGATTAATAATACAGAGTCACGGTTTCGGCGGAAACGCTTGCTATCTGACAAAGGCTGTTTGTATGTAGTTTGCCTGTGTTCCTGTAAACCTTTTTTGCATTTTCTTTTTTTGAAAGAACTTTTTTGCATTTTCTTGAATTGTCCATGGTAAAGTGCATACCAAACAGCGATAACGACGAAGAGAAATTGAATTAAGTGGTGGTTACATGTGCTGTCAATTGAAGTGCATGCATTCCTTTGCTCCGTGATTTCTTGTTTAAGTTGCCAGCGAAACTGTAGCTTCTGATATATGATTGCATACTAACCTCTGTTTCTGTTTACTTTGGTGAAAGGGCCTTTACCCGAGTAGTTGAAGAGCCTCTGTAGCACTTCTCAGATCCTAGTTCCACCGTGGCCGAGAGTAAAAAAAATACTCTCGTTTAGCTTACATCAAAGCACAGGTCTAAGGACCGGTCTAGTTCTCACACGGGCAACGGCGCCGCTGTATAAAGGTGCGGCAGGAGTTCGGGAGTTTTTTCGATCTACGTGAGATGTCTCTTCTTCTTATACGAATACCATAGGGGCGGTCATACCCCGCAGGTCCGAGTTTTTTTTTTCCTCTGTTTACTTTGTCAACCCTTAACATTGTGACAGCATTGACCAGTAGTTTTTTCTACCATGATTTTAAAGACACTTAAAATTGCTTGATCTTAGCAAAGTAGTTTTAGTGATAATTCTATTACTAAGAAACTCTATGAATCTAGAAAGAGTTTATAGCAAAAGACAGTCGGTCCATTCTACCCTCAGAGCTACATTTGAGTTGCTTTCTCGCTCTGTTCCTTTCTTCGTCGCCTGCCGATTTGAACCGTTTTCAATAGTTTGATAAAAAAACAAGCATTTCAGAGCTAATGCTACAGTACCATATAAACAATAGTTGCTGCATTGAATTGGGATACATAATATAGCTGCAACAACGCAAATTGTCCCCTCATAGAACACTGTGCCACCACCGCGTGGATGGACGCTTGAGGTGCATAGGTCGTAGCCTATGTTAGCAAAACCAAATCACGGTTTTGATCTTTGGAATTGAATTTATTTTAATAATTACAATTTAGCCATAGATTAAATAAGCTATATGAAATATATTTGTATATTTATTGTTAAGCATACAAAGATCATACAAAAGTCTAGTGTAAATTCACAACTTCTCCAGGAGTTTTGCCAATTACCAACAATATCATTGCCTAAAAACTAATTTCCCACAGTTATTAAAATATGTGGTTAACCAAATGTATCAAACACTATTGGCCACTAGGACACCCCTTATCGTGTAGGAGTAGTGAATAATTAGCGTTCCCCCGTGACGAGAACAGAATTCTGCAAAACTCTGTTCGCTCGGTACTGCCGGTCCAAATCACCTGCTAATAACATACTGATCCCACGCACACTTTTCCCCTGTAGAACACCGAGCTACGATACCTTGGTACGCCGTTCTATGCATGGATACTGGATTACTCTTCAAGCCCATGGTTTTCACCAAACCAGAAAACCCGTGCCACAACACTGCCCAGGCACTGATTTTTCCGTGGGTTCAGTCCCCTGTGAATGTGAACGGAATCGGTCATGGAATCCACGGGTAGACACGGGCCAGATGCAATTTGGCAGCCTAGTAGCGAAAAACTTGCTGATGCCGGGACGATAGCTTGGCATAGGCTCGACCATCCGGCAAGTGGCCAATGCTAGCGCAAGTAAAAAAAAAAAAAAACAAGAACGAACGGTGCCTTTCTACGCGCGCGGCTAAGGCCAGCAAATCACGGGGGCTTTGCGCCTGGTGTGGTTGATTACTTGCAGGTGTGGTGAGGTGAGGTTCATTTCACCTGATAGGATAGTGAAGCGTCTTACTAGTAGACACTGGGGAGCATCTTATACGGCGCATTTTTTTCTTTACCTTTTCGTACGTTTTTTGTGTGTGTCAGATTTAGGAGCTGGTTGATTGCAACGTTAGCGGGACAAGCAAACACAGTTGCTGAGCCATATGTATCGTCGGAATTTGTGGTCCTGATCCCTGAGTGGTTGTCTTGACTGAACTTTGTCCAGTGTGTGTCTCCCAGGGCTTGCATGTTTCAACTTCAAGTATTCTCTACGATTTCTAATTGTTGTTGTTCGGACAGTATCTTTAGTTTATTTTTAAATTAAAATTTTTCCTAACGATAATAATTTAAAAACAGAGAAAATATATGTATTTTTCTATTATTAGATTACGCTTGTCTCAAGAATTTTATGTGGCCGTATGAACTTTCAGGTTCGTCAGTTTTACACAAATGTAAGATGTCGACATAGTTGCAATCAAACCAAAAATTATAATGTGCAGCGACAAAAAAGGGAAATATGGTACACACACTTCTCAAAAATAAAAAAGTAAACCCTTAAGGCCTCCTTTGGAACGTAGGAATTTCATAGAAATCTCGTAAAAATTTCACAGGAATTAATTCAATTTCACGTGAAAAACACAGGAAACAAAAAAAATTCTCGCATTCCAAGGAGGCCTAAATTAGCAAAGAAAAAGAGCAGAGTTCAGTAACCAAGTGCTGGGAGTCATCTGCATAAACTACTATTAAAACATTTTGAGGGAGGAGACGTTTTCATTTGCTTAGCATGACTTTTGCTTTGAAGCAAAACCAGATTTTGGATCAGGAAAAAGTTGAAACACTGCATATCCACCGAAGCTGATGAGGTACCGGATTACTCACTCCGTTTTTAAATTGACGTCGTCATTGATTTCAAATCTCAACTTTAACCATTATCTTATTTAAAAAATTATGATAAATTCATATATTTTGTTATAATTTACGCTATCATCAAATGCATTTGAAATATGATTCAAAATTTTACGCATTTGAGCTATTTTTTTTAATAAGATGAATGGTCGAAGTTGAGATTTGATGTTAAGGATATTATTTTAAGAACAGAGGAAGTAAAATTTTTAGATGCCGTTTCAACCTGCAAGTTCATCTTGAGCATATCATCTGGTTAAAACGTGGGGCACGCGGTGCGTGGAATTTTCGGGGGAACGATATCTTCTGAGATATTTCGCGGTGCCGTGTGTCTTAGTCATTTGTTAGAACCGTGTACTTCGTCTACTGATACTAACTGGAAGTATCACTTCTCTTCCTTCAGCTGAATACTGGTCCTACCTGATAACTTCAATTGAGTCCTGGACTTTGCATTTCTACCAAACTCAAATTCCTCGCTTGACGTTTCAAATTCGAAGTAAATTCCTCTAAGGTTGTTAAAGAAGTCTGATTGCTAGTCCCTCGCTCCATCCTTAAGTAACAACGAAGATAAAAACTGCACATCAATTTGAAAACTAGATTAAGCACCGTGTGTTTAAGAACGGAGGAGTGTACACCATGCATGTGGCTAGCGCCATAGCTGCGCCCGCGTCCGCGTCCAGACAGAGCGGCTCGTGCAAAGTTTTGGCTCTTGCTCTGCCCCGGGCCGGACACGGCGTGCGTCCTTATCCCGCGCTCACGGCATGACGACGGGAGCCGGGTGGAATACCAGGACAGCAGGGCCGGGGCGCCCGAGCGCCCACGGGATTGCGAGACACCGCGCAACTATTCGGAAGCCAAGTCGCAGTTCCGTATCCGTCTGTACGCAAGCTCGATTGACGGCCCGAATCTCCCGTTCCACTCGTCACGCAACGATCGGGTTGCATGCAGTTCAAGTGACATCATCACCCCTGCGGCTCTTGATGGGTCTCCTCTATTATTGTAGGGGCTACTGACATATGAAATCAGGTCACCGTTTTAAATCATTGATTTTTAATAATTTTTGACTATTAATTTTATTTAAAAAATATTTAAATGTGTAAAATTATAATACAATATATTATATTCATTATATTTTAATAAAATGAATAGTTAAAATAAATATTAGAATGTGTCAATATTTTATTAAAGTCGAAGGACAGTAAGTCAGAGTGTCAAATGCTACGGCTCTTGCCGCACAACGCAGCATTCCTGAGTGCTGGCCCTATTTGCCGCGCACGCAACGCCGATCCATCCGGCCACGACGGACATCGCTTATCCGTTGCACGGCATGCCGCCGTGTATGCCTGCTCCAGATGACGGCGCGAGTCGTTGTAGCTGGGCTTGAATAAAATGACGTGTACGACGGGTTCAACTTTAGACCTTTCTTTCTGCCTGGATCGAACAAGCGAGGCTGTTCACCGATCGATCGAACTGAGCTGTACCGCTCACCTATCGTTCAGTTTCAGCGCTTTCTGCGTGGATCGAACAAGTGAGACACGGTCGCGTTCGTGAATTGCGCCGTCTCCCACGTGCGCCGCTCGTCACGGTGGCGTCTCCCGGCAGGTCACGTCGGCGCGCCCGCCATGTCACTCAGGAGTCAGGGCGCCCAAGGCCCAACTCGCGTCGTGCGCTATAAATAGAGGCCATGCCGACCCACTCCATCAGCGCCACACCCAGAAGCTTCACTCGCAATTGCTCGATCGGCTTGATCACCAGGTCCCGGAAAGTGTTTCACTAACGATCGATGGCTCCCGCTCAGCGTCTGGACGAGCAGAGGGTGTTCCACTTCGGCAGGGGCAAGAGCGATGGCAACAAGGCCATGAAGGAGCTGGTACTAATAAGCATAGTCTCTATACCAGCTAGTGACGACCATGCCGTCCCATAACAAACATGCATCAGCATTACTGGCCGTTTGTTCCTGTGTGTTGACCTTCCGATCGTTGGTCCGGGTGTGTTTTGCAGCTCGGCGGCAAGGGCGCGAACCTGGCGGAGATGGCGAGCATCGGTCTGTCGGTGCCGCCGGGGTTCACCGTGTCGACGGAGGCGTGCCAGCAGTACCAGGCGGCGGGGCAGGCGCTCCCGCCGGGGCTGTGGGACGAGATCCTCGACGGCCTGCGGTGGGTGGAGGAGCACATGGGCGCGCGCCTCGGCGACCCGGAGCGCCCGCTCCTCCTCTCCGTCCGCTCCGGCGCCGCGGTGCGTTCGTCGCTCCCTCCGGTCTTCTGGCCTCGTTCCCGTTCGAGAGAGCCGGCCGGCCGTCGCCTGAGTCCATCGCCGTTTAATTCGTTGCGTCTGATTTAGCTCACACTCTGGTTCGTGCTGTGCCTACGCGTGCGCATGCAGGTGTCGATGCCCGGGATGATGGACACGGTGCTGAACCTGGGGCTCAACGACGAGGTGGCGGCGGGTCTGGTCGCCAAGAGCGGCGACCGCTTCGCCTACGACTCCTACCGCCGCTTCCTCGACATGTTCGGCAACGTCGTGAGTACTCGCACACCGACTCGATCAGCAGCTTAAATTTTCTCCAAGCACTCAACGCACGTTCGCGTGCCCCTTCCATTTGCGTTGCTCGATCGCGGTCCACCACCGTTCGTCGTTGCCGTGGTTGACGCACGCCGCGTCCGGCCGCGTCAGCGAGGCGTTGGCCGGTGCGCTTTGCGGCCGGGTGGGGTCAGCGAGGTGGGTGATTTTTGGCTGGTTGCCAGGTACGATACTACGCAGGTTTCTTGGTTAACCCGCGACGTGTGGGGATTATTCCGCGCGTCGGGCCAGTCACCGCGTGCGATGCAGTGCGCTGTGGCGCGTTCTGAAACGTTGGAGTTGGACGGTAAAACGATTGATCAAGTGGACTACCTCTTGATTGCATCTACGGAGTATATTCTAAAATAAGTCGAACTATCTTAATTTGGTCGAATAAGTTTTTAGAGAAGAGTATAAATATTTATAGTAACCTCGAATAAATGTACTATGAAAACATAGTTCATGATTGATCCAAAATAATAGTATTGATTTTGTACCAATCTGACCAAAAAAGTTTACAAATGCTCATAACGTGTGTTGTTGTATACAACAAGAGAAAAGAAGGTTGTTGTTGTCGGGGTATTAATCGACTATACGGTGAAATAATACGGTATACGGAGTATGTACGGCAGTGTTTTTCGTCGGCCTGAAACACCGATGAATGCAACGTCTGTCATTATTATCACCAGAGTTTGACAAACTAAAAAAAAAAAGAGAAACTGAATGAGAGACAGGAGAACAAGTGTTTCTTGCTTGGACCGTAATACCACGTTTAATTCGATGAAATAATTTCTATTTTTTTCTGTTTTAAATTATTGACAACATTGACTTGTAACATCAACTTTGATCGTTCGTCTTATTCAAAAAATTTGTTCAAATTTATAAATTTTTGTTAGTCTTTGATTTATCATTAATAGAATTTAAATTATGACTAATAATTTTATACATTAATATAATTTTTTTGGAATAAAATAAATTGTCAAAGTTAATGTTAAAAGTCAACAATATCGATAATTTAAAACTGGAGAGAGTAATATAGAGCAGTCGGTTGGAGGGAAGGCTATTCAATTCAGCTAAACACATAATTCGTGACATCTACAATTTTAGCCTTGTCCGGAGAAGTTGGAACAGATTTGCCAAGTTAACTTAGTCCCATTTATAATCGAGAAAGAGATCAATGGTAATGCCACCTTCTTGTGCCATGTTTTTATGTGAGGCCACATACTGATAAATGCGTACTCCTACTTCTATACTCCAAGGTTTTAGAGAGTTGTTAGAGCTCGTTCGTAAAATGGAAAAAGGTTTTGCAATTGTAACGTACTCCCTCCGGTTTTAAATTATTGACACCGTTGACTTTTAACATTAATTTTGATCATTCGTCTTATTCAAAATATTTGTTCAAATGTGTAAAATTTTGTTATTATTTGATTTATCATTAGTGAATTTTAAATAAGGACTAATAATTTTACACAATGAAACAAATTTTTTAAATAAGACGAATGATCAAAGTTGATGTTAAAAATGAACGATGTTAATAATTTAAAACCAAAGAGAGTAAATAGGCTTACAAGTAGGCATTACAAACATGGGTTATTTGATGAAAGACCTACATTTCCGTTCTCCTATTCAGATTTGGACCCAAATTTTAATGTGTAATAAAAATACTACTCCTATATATTTAAAGCAAACACATAGTATTATTATTAGACCGGTTCGAATCCTTTAAATGGGCCAATATTAGACACGATCCTATTTTCTAAAATTCTAGGCTGAATTGGGTTCGATATGAAATATTTGAATCGGATACGGATATAGCTTGTTAAAAAAATAAAGGGCCGAGTTAAAGAGTTTTGATCAGATACCAGTCCAATTTCAGGCCTAATTCCACGTGTAAGTCTCTATGACGGAGAATCCGAGATAGGGTGCTTCAATCTTCTATATTTGAGAGATGAGGAAGTAGACGTAAAAGATCTTTTAAGTTCAGGAACTCATATAGGATGTTGTTAAAAGATACTGTTTCTTCGATTTTAAAATATTGATATCATCAAATTTGATTATTTATATTATAAAAAATATGACATATATAATATATTTTTATAATTTTTTTATCATTTATGATATTTGAAACATAACTAATAATTTACATATTTATATAAAATTTTTTAAATAAAATAAATAGTCAAATTTGAAATCGGATGGAGTATTTTTTTTACGTACTCACTTTCTCTCTAACCTGATAGCGGGAGGTTTGAGACGCGGGAGATAATCTTACCGTGTCTCCGTCTCCGTCCGATCGGGGAACGCTATCGCCTCACGCCGGTCGGTCGGTTGCAGCGATCCAGTCCGTCCATCATCGGAACGGATCACCTGAACAGTTCAGGTCGGGCTCGCTTGACAGCGCGTTTACCGGTCAAACCCTTCTTTCACTCTGAACCCAATGCTCACCACCGCACTTTCGAAAAAAAAAAAATGCTCACCACCGCCGAACGCGGCGAACGGGACCTCCGGCAGGCGGCGTCTGCGCGGACGCCGCGGAGGATGCCGATGCTCCCGACTAGCTTGCTCTTTCATGCTTCGTGGATGCTGGAGCCGGAACCTTACGGCTAGATAGAGGTTTCGATCCTCGCGGACGCGGCGCCCTGGTAAAAGAATGAGACGTGAGCAACCTTTTTTCTCTACTGAAAAGCTTGTTGAATTGAATTGCTGGCTTTTTTACTCGTTTGTCTAGGTAAAGTAGAATTCGATTAAACCCAGGTTCAATTTTGCATGAAGTGGATTTGCGTTACATCTTGCGGTAGGCATTCCTCACTTTGTTTTTTTTTTTTGAAGATTAACCTTGGGGATGGTGGTATTTCCCCACCTAAATTCCATTTAAAATGGATGGTCTTGGCATGAACCAAGCAGTTCAGTGACAGTCTCTTAGGGCGTCAGCACAGATTTTACTCACGTGGAGGGAATTCGGGGGTTCAGTTTATCAAAAATTATGTTCGAAATTTTGTTTGGACATACTGCCAAGATTAGTCTGTCTTAGAAGGGCCTTTCTTTACCAGGTTATAGATATTCCCCATGCACTGTTCGAGGAGAAGCTTGAAGCCATGAAGGCAGCAAAGGGGTTGAAGAACGACACTGACCTGTCTGCCTCTGACCTCAAAGAACTAGTGAGTCAGTATAGGGATGTGTATGTCGAAGCTAAAGGGGAGCAATTTCCCTCAGGTATGCTCGTATGGTTTCATCCTTTGTCATGCCACAACAGTGTCTCGAGACTAACGCTCTGTTCCTTGGTATAGAAATTTATTGGGAAAATTCCTTATCAACCATTGAAAATAGTTGAGGTTCCATTTCAACCATTCAAAATTTTGAATTTCCCTGATAGACATCGGTGTAAACTTTTGTTCCCTATCTGCCATTTTCATTCATTTCATAGTTTAATTTTGTCAAATAAACAGATAAAAGTTCAAAATAACCCTGGTTGTAAATTTTATTAAAGTTTTCTTGTCAGTACATCCAATTTTTTTCAATAATATTTGGATAACATAAATATTATGCCAGAAGTTAGTCAAAATAAAAATTTATAACCAGGGACAATATAATATTTTATACCGAAATATTTATGTTGTTCAAATATTTTTAATGGATGTACAGATAGCTGACATGGAACTTTGATAAAATTTACAACCAGGGGTATTTTGGTCTTTTATTTTTCCATTTAACACTGTTAAGCTACGAAATGGAAGGTAGTATCAATAGGGAATAAAATTTTTACACTAATATTTGAAATTTTGATTGGTTGTTAGGGAACCTCAACTGTTTTAATAGTTGATAAGGAATTTTCCCAAATTTATTTGTATGTGATATGTTACATTGTTGTCTTGTAGACCCGAAGAAGCAACTTGAGCTAGCGGTGCGGGCTGTGTTCAACTCCTGGGACAGCCCAAGGGCAAAGAAGTACAGAAGCATTAACCAGATTACCGGACTGAGAGGCACTGCTGTTAATGTGCAGTGCATGGTATTTGGCAACATGGGAAACACTTCGGGTACTGGTGTCCTCTTCACTAGAAATCCTAGCACTGGAGAGAAGAAGCTTTATGGCGAGTTCCTTGTGAATGCTCAGGTATGGCCTGTTTTATGCGCCATCTTATTTAACCTTGAGTGCTAGCTGTCGACCTTTCGTATTATGCATACATGAACACTATTGCTGGTGAACTCCATGGATTTTGTGATGCAACTTCGTTCTTGTTCAGGGTGAGGATGTGGTCGCTGGAATCAGAACCCCTGAAGATCTTGATGGCATGAAGGACTGCATGCCAGAGGCTTATGAAGAGCTTGTTGAGAACTGCAACATACTAGAACGCCACTATAAGGATATGATGGTACCATGTTACTGCATTTTCACCCTTAATTACTGCACAGTCATCTGCATTGACACAACCTTCGACCCAAGCGCACTTTGATCCTGATATTTCTCTAAATGTGTTCTACATATTGGAGCTGCCTGTCTGTTACCGACAGTGACTAATACGAACTTCCTTTCATGAATAATGCATGCAGGATATTGAATTTACTGTTCAGGAAAATAGGCTGTGGATGTTACAGTGCAGATCAGGTAAACGCACAGGCCAAGGTGCTGTGAAAATTGCTGTGGACTTGGTTAATGAGGGCCTTATTGATCGTAACGCTGCAATTAAGATGGTAGAACCAGGCCACCTAGACCAGCTTCTCCATCCTCAGGTAATACATAACCACGAATACATGTAACCTGAAGCATTCATTAACATCTCTCTTATTCTGAGATGGTAGGGTCATAATACCATCTTTTTTTTTCTTTTTAACACAAGAACAGTGAATAAAGGTCTCAGTATATATTTGTAGCTAAGAAGAAACAAAATTATGTATCTGTGTTTTTCATCTAGAACTAATGCTGAGGATATATTCTAGCTACTGAGGCCAGTGGTTCATGCTCTTTTCCCCTCATTATTTTATCAAATGAATTTTTAATGGAAGAAAATCATGTAATTTTTCAGCTTTTGTTTCATACATCTTGAACTGTTACGCATTTTTCTTTTCTTTTTTTTTTTAGGTGGGGGGTTGGGGATCCCATACTAATATACTACATATAAACAAGAAACTTAACTGCATAAAAGTCGGGTTGTGCGGTTATTATTTGACCCTTTCTTTGCTTGCTGATTTCTCAATAGGATGGGACATGCCTTACGAGAATTCAGTTTGAATTAGTGGCAATTTATAATATGTTATGTTATTGTTGTCTTTTGAACCAGTTTGAGAACCCTTCAGCATACAAAGATCAAGTTATTGCTACGGGCTTACCAGCATCACCTGGTGCTGCTGTTGGCCAAATTGTATTTACAGCTGAGGATGCTGAAGCATGGCATGCCCAAGGGAAATCTGCTATTCTGGTACATCTGCTTTCCACAAACATTAAGGAAAAAGAATATCTTACCTGTTTTCATGTCATTTCAGTTTGGTGTTGGATTTCTGCTGCGATGATTGTTTTTTTTTGGGTCAATTGTCATGGCACTATTTTATTTCCTTGTAATAGTAAATAGTTATGTACATATGAAAAATCCAATTATTTCAGCAGATTTTCTTAAAATGCACATGACAAGCTCCGTATTGTGTTCCTTTAGTTCTTTGTCATAAGAATTTCTTTGCATTTTGTGAACATAGGTGAGGTTAGAAACCAGCCCAGAGGATGTTGGTGGCATGCACGCAGCTGTTGGAATTTTAACACAAAGAGGTGGTATGACCTCTCATGCAGCTGTTGTAGCACGTGGGTGGGGAAAATGTTGTGTCTCGGGATGCTCAAACATCCGTGTAAATGACACTGAAAAGGTGATTGGCCTATTTGCATCAACAAATGCTCTTTTAGATAGAAGGTGACATGCCACCGCAAGGTTTAGAATTAGGATACATGCTTACTTTGCAATCTCTCTATGTACAGTCATTAGTTATCAGAGGCAAGGTGCTGCAGGAAGGTGAGTGGATATCACTGAATGGATCAACTGGCGAAGTGATCCTTGGCAAGCAGCCACTTTCTCCACCAGCTCTCAGTGGTGATTTGGGAACTTTCATGTCCTGGGTGGATGCGGTTAGGCACCTGAAGGTAAATATTGGAAACAGGCTCTAATTTCTTTTTCATTTATTATGTTTCAAGAGAAAAATGCTTATATTGTGCATGTGTTCCTTGTTCTAGGTTATGGCTAATGCAGATACCCCTAAGGATGCATTGGCAGCACGAAATAATGGGGCAGAGGGAATTGGACTGTGCCGAACGGAACACATGGTATGCATTAGTTATTGTTCTACTTCCTGGCTAGGATACTTGGGAGTCTTATAGGAAATTCTTTGTCGATTTTGCAGTTAAAGCTAAACTTTAGAATAAAAGTATACTGCTATAGAGAACTAAATATATCTTTTTTCCCTGTATGTTGGCAGTTCTTTGCTTCAGATGAGAGGATTAAGGCTGTGAGGCAGATGATCATGGCTCCCACTGTTGAACTAAGGCAGAATGCACTAGATCGTCTTTTGCCTTATCAGAGATCTGACTTTGAAGGCATTTTCCGTGCTATGGATGGTTTGTAACATCACTGCATTTTCATGTGCATGTTTTATCTTTCAAAAATGTGCATGCTTTATCAGATACTGAGCTGCTTTCTTAAAGAAAGGTTGACTGTTAATTTGCTGGATTAGGATGCAAATTACTTTTAAAAGAATTTTATCAATAGTTGTTGCATATTATTTGGCCATAGTCATATAGATAGCAGCATATAATTCTTGTATGATTTGTTATGTATTTTTTACAAGCATGTGAACTTCCAGAGGAACAGAGATCCATCCAGCATAAATTATAATTAGTTTCATATTCTTTGATTATAATGCAGGATTGGTTTACATATCTTTATTTGCAATTTCAGGGCTTCCAGTAACTATTCGACTGCTGGACCCACCTCTTCACGAGTTCCTTCCGGAAGGGAATATCGAGGAAATTGTGAATGAGTTATGTTCAGAAACTGGAGCTAATCAGGAAGATGCTCTTGCAAGAATAGAAAAACTTTCAGAAGTAAATCCAATGCTTGGTTTCCGTGGATGCAGGTTGGTTTTTGTTCTATGCTATTAGTTTTTGTCCCTCCCAGATCCATTTGGTCCCCTTATGCCTTGATTATTTTGTAGCAATTTTCTTAATGGGATTTACAGCAGCTTATCCTTTTTGTGATGTAGTAAAGGAGAAATAATCAGCACAGTACCTTGAATAATGTTGGAACTATTTTTTCTTCAGGCTAGGTATATCATATCCTGAATTAACAGAAATGCAAGCCCGTGCCATCTTTGAAGCAGCTATAGCGATGACCAACCAGGGTGTTCAAGTTTTTCCAGAGATAATGGTTCCTCTTGTTGGAACACCTCAGGTATGCTGTATGCAGTTCAAAAATGACAATATCCATGATAGAAAAAAATTGCATAATCACATGTACTTTATGACTCTGGAATCATAAAAGACATCTAATTATTGTACATCTAATTTTTCTTCCCCTAGCATCATTTTCTTCAAAATTGTTTACTCAGTATTTCAAGTTTTTTAATTCAATTGATTTTCCATTCAGATATCTGACATTTAATCTTGCAGGAACTGGGACATCAAGTGACTCTTATCCGTCAAGTCGCAGACAAAGTTTTCATTGCTATGGGTAAAACTGTTGGCTACAAAATTGGAACTATGATTGAAATTCCCAGAGCAGCTCTAGTAGCTGATGAGGTAAGCTACAGCCAATATTTTCCTTATTTCAGGAGGAATATTATAATATTGTTTTTTTCCATTTAGCTTGTAGATCACGTTTTAATTGAAACGATCTTTTACAGAATCAGCAATGTTCCCCTAAAATATGAGAATAATAGGCAAATAATTAGTTCATCTACACATTTCTCTAATACGATCTGACATTGTTGTTTGGTTTAATGACCTGACAGATAGCAGAGCAGGCTGAATTCTTCTCCTTTGGGACGAACGACCTTACACAGATGACGTTTGGTTACAGCAGGGATGATGTCGCGAAGTTTCTCCCCATTTATCTTGGTCAGGGTATCCTCCAGCACGACCCCTTTGAGGTAAAGATAGCAGTCCTCGTTCTTTGTTTCCATCATTTACAGATGCGAGTCCTTTGGCCTTTTGATGTACCTGCATGCTCAGGCAAAATTCTATCTAGTAACTCACGAATGGTGATAAACGTGCCAGGTGCTTGATCAGAGAGGTGTGGGCGAGCTGGTTAAGCTTGCTACAGAGAGGGGCCGCAGAACTAGGCCTAACCTGAAGGTTTTTAGTCGCATATTTGTGCACATTGCATCCTTCTCGTAGAAATCTTTTTTTTTTTTTGAGAATTGTAGAAATCATTATTTGATTGGCTGTTTGGTCTTGTTTGTAAACAGGTGGGCATCTGTGGTGAACATGGTGGGGAGCCTACATCAGTTGCTTTCTTTGCCAAAACCGGGCTGGATTATGTTTCTTGCTCGCCTTTCAGGTTGGTTGAGGGGGCTTGAGTGACGATCAGCATCTTAGAGCAATGTTTTCTGTATCATTCTGATCATTGCCCAATTGTAACTATTTGTGTAACTCTTTTGCAGGGTCCCGATCGCTAGACTGGCCGCAGCTCAGGCTGTCGTCTGAGGGCTCCGCCTCATCTTGCCGCAGTTCAAGAATAACAACATCCCTTATGGAAAAATTGCATAACAGAAAAGGCTGTTGTATGGTAGTTGCGTACGTGCATGTAAGCCATACTTGTGGTTTTCTAGGTTTCCTTTGAACTGCCATGATAATGTATACCAAACAACGATGATGACGAAAAGAAACTGGTGCATTCCTCCTGCTCCGTGTTTTTTTGTTGAAGTTTACAGTGAAACTGTAGGATCCGAACCATGCAGTTGCATAACACATGTAATGTTGGAAAGCACTGTTTTAAGAAACATTTTTTATCATTAAAATTTACAATTGTTATCAAACAGCACATCTAATTATCACAAAGAAAAAAAAAGTTTATTAGTGACTGTCTGTTCAGCTAGCATATTGATCTCGGCAGATAATAAGGTGCGGTCCGAACGGCTAAGCACTGAGCCGGTTCTCTCACATCTTGACCTCGGCAGTCTATCGCTAACATGCGGGCCACATGTGGGCTCGATACCACGCGTTAGCGACGAAACTGCCTGCTTCCTCAGTCTCAATTTAAGTTTTGTTGACTACAAATTAGATCAGTGTTTTTGACAAATTTAATTAATTTGAATAATATAAATTTTATATATTATAAAAATATTTTTTTGATAAATTTAAAAGTATAACTACTAGGTTTTTAAACTTAACTAAATGTATAAAAATCATTGGTCAAACTATCAGTCAATAAAAGTTAGAAATAAGTTTCTAGCAGGTCGGAACCCTGCTCCAATCTGATAGGCGGAGAGTCATTTGAAAATCTAGAATCAGACTGAATTAAAATGGATTACCGACCGACCTTTGTGTGTTTGGCACCTCCTACCAATTGAATTACCGATTCAACCCATTTCTTTGGTGGCCTGCATCAAATTTCAATCTAAAACCTTGAAAATAGACGAAAACACTTAAAAGGCCAGATCGGCCCGACGCAGCGCCCCCATAGAGAGAGAGGGATCTGGGGGAATCATCACCTCAGCTTAGGCCAATTTTTGGCCTCTGTCCGACGACCCCCACGAGCGGGCCCTCTTGAGACGTTCAGCCCAGCGCCACTAACCAGCTTAGGATTTTTTCTTTTTTTATTTTTCTTATTTTTATTCTCTATTTCCTTTTTCTTTTATTTTCCTTTCTTTTGTATTTTTGTATTTTATTTTTACTTATATTTTTTATTTTTTCTTACTTTTTATTTTCAATTTCTTATTTTTAACCCTGTTACTAAATAATTAATTTTACTATTAGAACAACTAAATTTTACTATTGGAACAATTTATTTCACCATTGGAAACAATTTATTTCACACCTATTTTTTTTGTTCTTTATCTTTCTAATTTATTTTTATTTTTTATACAACCTAATCTGATTTTTTTCATTTTGATTTTTTTATGCACGCAAGCATTGAGATGGTGTTTTCTATATTTTGTTGACTCATTCTTTCTTTTATCTTATATACTTCAATTTTTATTTTAAAATATATTATATTTAGTTTATTTTTTATATCCTCATCCATTCGTCTTTATGTTGCGCTTATGCATGCATCCATCCATCAAAATATTTGGAACAATTTCTTTTACTACTAAAACAATTAATTTTTTTGTTGGGACAATTATTTTTTACTGTTAGAACAATTAATTTGTTCTTTAATCACCACTATGTTCACTTTTGTTCCTAAAATGTGTCTTACAAGCCAAGCTTAAATTTGTGAGCACCGTAAATTCTCCAATAATTTTGTTTCAATTCTTTTAGTAGTTTTTTCTCATTCAATAATTTTGTATTAATTCATCTAATAATTTGATTTTTTTAGTAATTTTGTCGCATTCAGTAATTTCGTTTCATTCCTTTAACAGAACAAAATTTAAAAATGACCAAATAAACCGAAGCAAAAAATTCTGAATGAGATATAATTACTAAGGGAACCAAAACAAATTATTGACATAATCAAAATAAAATTACTGAATAAAATCAAATCAAAATTACTGAAGAAATCAAAATAAAATTACTGAAGGAAATTGATACAAAATTAATGAGAAAAATTACTAAAGGAATCAAAATAAAATTACTAAAGAAATTACGATCTCACAATTTAAATTTGTCTTGCAAGGGGCATTTTAGGAAAAAAGTGACTATAGTGGTGACTAAGGAACAAAATTTAAAATAGATAACTTATAAGAAAATTCAAATTTTGCAATGACTAATAAAGAATTCAAACTTTTTTTAATAGCTAATAAGGAATTACCCCTTGATCCAAATAGGATGGTCAGAGGAAGGGTGTAAATTGACACAGGCGGAGGGTAAGAGGACCCAGGGATCTCCACCTCTGCTTCGCCGGCCACAACACGCGGCCCCTCCCCGTTGTCCACGCAGCCCTGACCTCCGTCATCCACGTGACCTCTGACCGGCGCCGTCCATGCCACCCCTCCCACCTCATCCACGACTTACGTCACCTTTGATTCACCTTCATCCATGTCGCCCCTGACCACCATCGTCTGCACCGCCCTTCTGCCGTCGTCTGCGCTGCCCCTGACCGCTGTCATTCGCACTACCCCTCCCACCTCGTCCTCAACCTGCGTCGCCCCCTGCCTGTCCCTACCGCCTTTGAACAATGGTGACCCAGGTAAAAGATTTCCTTCCTTCCTTTCTCCCTGTCTAGGTTTGGATCTGGGATCAGATAGTTGTTGCTGCTGGATTTGGCGTGTAGGATGCTTGCTCCATAGGATTTGGCCTGGATTTATATGCTCGACTAGAATTTGGCATAGATTTACATGCTCCGTAGGAGTCTTGCATGATTAGTAGTTTATTGTTGGCTCATGTAGGCCTGTCACAACAGGACTTCTAGTATTATGTGCTTCTTGATTTACTTCATGAATAAAATTGTCTGGAGGTTAACGATAAATATTAAATTATGTTAGTTTATAAAAAAATTATGATTGCTACCTGGACATCTTTTAGAGCAAGGCTGCAGTTTCATTGAGGAAAGTCCAATTGCCTATGCTAGTTTTGATTGAAAGTTTGGTGTTTGTTTTCATTATCCCTCTAGAGAGTTAAACAATCTATTATGGATCATTTTAATTCCCTGTTGTAATAATTCCCAAATAAATCTGTGACAATTTTTTATTCATTCTATGATGAATATGAGAGGTTCATCATAAAAACAGGCCCAAATTTAAATCATCATATATGTAGCTTTTTTATGACGGTTTTCTATAAATGTCACCTGAAATCTGTCATAGATAGATTAAAAGATTTATTGTAGTGTACATATCACATAATATCATACTCACTTCGTTCACAATTATAATTCATTCTAGCATTCAAATTTTGTTTCAAAATATATGTCATTGTTACTTTTCAATACACTTTTTTTTTTCTTTATAATACACTTTTTCTCTTCATAATAAATCTTTTTATATATATTATTTTTCTCCTCGTTTTTTACGCGTCGTACTTTTTCGCTTCTCATGAACGGAGGGAGCAGCCTTTTTTACCTATTTTTGGAGATGTTTCTATGTTTTACATAAAAGTGATCTGAGCTATATCACGAGCTTCGAGCTTAATGTCCAGACCTAATTGCATCTACAGTGATTCCGTGACAAAGTTTGTGGAGAAAGTGAGAGGATACACATCCGCCGCAACCACACCACAGGCACAGGTGCCACACCCGCACATCGCGTATCGACGTCATCGCCGGTGGCCCCTATCGGCCACCTCGTCGTCCACATGGTCTCCTCGCCGGCGTCGGGCACGCCCCCATCCACTGGCTCCCAGGTCTGCCTGCCTCAGAAAGATCGCTGGTACACTTGTTTGGTCTATTGGTTCTCGACGCAGCTTTGGTTTCTCCCCCCAATCTGCTTGAGCCGACTTTTGTTGTAGGCGGATCTTTGCGTTCGGCCGCATTATAATCAGGCCTTGTGATTGGGTTGGTCGTGATTCTCGTAGCGACTCGGTTGAAATTGCAACCGTTATTGAATTTTGTGCGGTTTTGGTCGGTTGTGCGCTCTAGATCATAGTACCACTCATAATCGTCTGCTGAGCTCGACGATGCGTACAATGTTGACTGCGCTATTAGTTTCAGTACGATTTTTTATATAGGATACAGTCAACGCATGCATCGGTTCCTCTGCTAGGGTACAATAATACAACTTGGGGAAATACAATCTTACAGATTTTTTTGTGCCGATAGCAATTCTAGATGCTGCTTTTTAAGGGCTGTATAACCGAAATAGGTGTTACTTTGGATTTACAGTTTTGTGAGGTTAGATAGTTTGGGGTCAAACAGCTTATCATATATTTTAGGCTGAATTTACTGCAGAAATTGGAGGCCTTTGGCTAGCATTGGTGCATTTGGTAGCTGCAAACATTAAAAACTACATTTTAGTTATAGGGGTTTAGGAGCTAACAACAAATCAGTTTATGCTAGAGAAAATCACCTCAATAGCATGAAGAGGTTTGCTAACATACCATTATTTCTGCTGGCAGGAATGTAGCATTTTAGTTTTTTAGTCAAAGAAAAAAAAATCAGGTGATTGTATAAGCTCTATAACCATGATGGATTGATGGGTCGTATGAGTTGAATAGTAGTGTCTTGTGAAAGTACTGGCACTACACAGCCAAAGAAATATGGTATGTATTATGGCTGATTTAGTCTTTTGCATCTTGTTGAAGACAACATTGTAGGATATTGCTATTCCGTTAAAGACAACTGTTACCATGAAGTTAATTGGGTACACTTTTGCAATATTTACAAGTCGTCTAGTCGATCCTAGACACCATGGGACCAACCAGACCGATTAGTTATGATTAGTCGGCCTGATCGTAATAGTAGACCCCAATCGTGATTAGTTGGACGACTTGAAACATTGCACTTTTGCAACAAATCCATCATTTGCTGTATTAATGCTGTGTTTGCATTTTCTACATGTACATTTTCTACTGTCCACTGTTCATGCACAAATGGGAACATTGGACAACTTGCTAGATGAAAGTTATATGTAGCTGTATCCTGTATGCATGACTAATGTTTATGAAGGTATTGCAGGTCTCTTCAGTTTATTCTTTTAAAATAAGGGGGTAATTCCACCTTTTTAAATTGGATTCATTCTTTCAGTCGCTTATATGCAACATGCCCAACTTCTGCTTGATAACAGGGAAAAGCTGCTATGACCATTATTTAATGTAGTGGACATATTTTGTCTTGCTATATGGTTTTTTTATAAAATTGGACAATCATTCTACTCCTAATATTCTGGTTATTATTTCCCAAGAAAATTCTAATTGACATGTTCTCGTCATATGTACTTCCATGTTTTAAATCCCCAGTTCATACAATATTTTTTAAATGTTCCTGGTACAATCTAAAGAAAATTACTAACAATTATGATTTGACAGAAAAAACGAGGTTCGACCAAGGATTCTGTTGGCTTGTATGCAGTTCAATGCTGTGAATGTTACAAGTGGCGTACGGTTCCAACTAAAGACGAATTTGAAAAAATTCGTGAGAACTTCACTGATGACCCATGGTTCTGCAGCAGAAGGCCAGACTGTTCTTGTGAAGAGCCTGCGGACATTGAATATGACAACACCCGCATCTGGGTCATCGACAAGCCCAACATACCAAAGCCTCCACCAGAGACTGAGAGATTAGTGATTATGAGGCGTGACTACACAAAAATGGATACCTACTATGTCATGCCGAATGGGAAACGTGCAAGGTGTACTGGGGATGTAGATAAGTTTCTGGAGGCACATCCAGAGTACAAAGACCGCATATCGGTTTCAAGCTTCAGCTTTGCACCACCCAAGATTGTTGAGGAGACTGTTTCTCACAACTCTGCATGGAGAGCAGCCAAGGCCAGGAAGCAGGAAAAGGCAGACTTTCCAAGTGGCCAAAAGTCATCGAAAGTGTAATCCTTGCTTGTTCCATGTTTCGGTGCTAGTCAGCTTTAGGATCGTGATGCATTCCTACCCGTGATGCATTTCTATCTACCTTAAAAGTATTTCTTGTTCCTGCGACTTTGCTCAGCATTCTCTGGCACAAGCTGACTTGTTGTGTTATCCCTGTAACTATTTTCCTAGGTAATTGCTTCAGTTACAGATCTTTCAGTTATATGCTTCCATACTGTGACATCTCTGGGTTTTTTTTCCTTCACATTTTACAAATAAATGCATGAACTTCTAATTAGCTTGCAGGTATATCAATGCTGTCCAAGGTAGGGGCATTCCTGATTCCTACGGAAATATGATTCTGTGCCATTCGATTTCTTTTAACAGTATCGATGAAATGTCATCTAAGTCTAACTAACATGCCTGTTCAGTGCTTCATATGAAGATAAGGAACCAATAGATGAGTAGTTCTCAGTAAAAGTATAATAGGAGTATGAAGGTAAGCTGAGTTTTTCAGACCTGGTGATGACAGAGTCCTATCAACGCCGTTGGTGCACTGACTGCCTTCTCTGACGTTGTTGCCCTAGTAGAACACCTTCCAGTCTGACCGGATGCAGTCTTGAAGGTCGCCGTCCATGATCGCTTGCTCCACGCCGATTTCCAGTGTGACACAGACAAGCTTGTGTGGATGCCAATGGAAGTGCATTTCTTTAGTGGTATAGCCTACATTGTCTTGTCCTGGTAGAACACCTTCCACTCGATTTGAAGGCAGATAATCATTGGTTCAATAGTAATTTGTGAGAGGATGAATTATATCATGACTTCTTGATGTTCAGCACCGTGTTGCATTGATGCAAGCATGGCTCGTCGAGTGGACGAGAGAATATCAACTGTCTCATTTCATCTGCTTACAGTTGGAAGATCGTAATTATGAGAGATTTTTTCAAAGAACATTTGAATCTAAAGTGAAAAAAAATGTGAGATAAAAGATCATAATGAATTTGCAGACTGACAGCCTGACACCCTTTACAAAAGATACTTTCAATACATGCACCGTAAAACAAACCATGTCAACTAATATCACCGTCACATCAAGCCGCTAAGTAGAATCTGATATGTTTTTGTCAACTCATCGTAATATGGACTAGCGCAGAAAATAAATTTGGTAGGAGTAAGTATTAGATTCAGTTAGTTACTGATGATAGTCGTAAAAATTTAGCCTATTTAATTACTCTCCAAAAGAAAATTTCCACGTCTAAAGTTCTGAGTACATTTTGCCAAGCTGGGCCAAGCTAAACAGGGGGTACGAGGCTCGATCATTTTGGCCCGGCACACCCGACCTAGTGGCCAAATGGGTCGTGCCAACCCGAAACCCAAGACGGGTTGTGCCGGACCTCGCTGCAAGCTCGTTGGCTCGGCACGGACACGACCCATTTAAACTGGCTTGGTCAGGCCCGTGTAACTCGTTTGGCCTGGCATGGTTCACTTGGCCTGTTTACCATTTTTTGAAATTTTATATTAAAAATATATGTAATTTGATTTATTTATGTTTAAAATTTAAAATTTTAATATTATGTAATTATTTTTCAATCATTTTAAAAAATAATATTTATCATTTTTTTTGCTCCGAACCAGCTCGACCCGACACAGCACGGCCCATGCTTGGTCTGACCAATCGGCCTGCAGGCCGGCACAGCACAGCTCGATCAACTAGCTGGCCCGTGCCGGACTGCCTAGGAATCGACCCGAGCTCGGCCCGTTGCAGGTATAGCTCTGCGCCTCTCACTGAAAGCCTGAGAGGGGGCCGCCGAGGTCGAGGCGGGAGGACCCTCCGTTCCCTATCCTCTCCGCAGCTCCCCCTCGTCCTCTGGCTCCGCCGCAGAGAAACCTGAAGGACGATGCATCTGCTCAGCGGCGGCGCCAGCTGCGCGTTTCTGCCGGTTGACTCCGCCCTGCTGCAGGTACCGTCGGCAAGACTCTCAGGGAGAAGCGCAGGCTGCTGGAGGAGCACGAGCAAGCGGCAGCTCAGCTCAGTGCGCGCGAGCACTGATGGTTCGGGTCCCTGTGACATTGCTGGTGCTGTGACGGCTGAGACATCTGCCGTGGGGGACAGCTTGACACGGGAGGAAGGTGTTAGCGGAGATGCAGGTGCTTCTTCTGAGTCATCGGCAGGAAACCAGCCGCCTCCCGTGAATCCTAAGATCGAGAAGGAGCTCAAGAAGGTCGGTGCTTCGTTTGTTCCATAGAATTTTAGTGAAGTACAATTTCGCCCTAATATTCTCTTGCATGTTGCTGCTTTTTTTTTTCTCCCGAAAGACCGTTGCTGCTTTAGCATCCATGTATACTTTCCTTTATAGGACAGTTGTGTAGAAGGCTTAGACAAATTGGCAAATCGCACAGGATTTAACTGATAGGGCTAACTTAACCTTATCATCCATGCGATGGAACTTAATCAGCTAGGATTGTCCATTGAGCCAAATAACTTCACATGGCATGTGTGAATTCTTTATGACTCCAACCTTGTGCAAAACATTTGTAAATACAACATGGTCCTGATTGCCATTGTCCTGAACAGGCAGTTCAGAAGACCGCGGCAACCTTCGCACCTAGGGCCTCTACAAAAACAAAGAACCCTGCGGTCCCTGGAACGGTGCTGTACACGGTCTTCGAAGTCCAGGGATATGCCTCCATGCTGATGGGTGGAGCCCTTTCCTTTAATCTGGTGTTCCCTTCAAGTGAACCTGACATCTGGAGGTTGATGGGAATGTGGTCCATCTGGATGTTCAGTAAGTAAGAAATTCAGAAGTTATGTTCTTAGTAAGAGTGTGATCTTGTCTTTATGCTCATTGCGTTCCCTTCAGTTATGCTTTCTACTAGATCCTGATTTTTTTTCCCTCTGTACCACATCCTAGGCTGCTCTCTGTCCCACATCTGGTGTAGAAAGTAGAAATTAGGTGATGGATTTGTTGTGTTACATTTGCTTAATAAATCACAACTATCTATGGCCTATTTGCCACTGCCAATGCTCCTCTTGATTAATTTTAAAAAGCATTATCATTAAATTCAGTAAGAGCCCTTGCTTTGATCGGCTGTATTGACTAGCATTTTACATATAATTACTGATCCTGCTGTATTGAGTGGTAAATTCATAATGAGCCCTAGAAATTTATCTTTCTGTAGCTGAAAAGCCTTATTGTTGCTGTGATGTTCATCTAGACTATGTTCACATTTGGTGATTAGCATTAGGGACCTAATTACAATAGCATTGCCTACAATGTATAAAAAAATCATGTTTGAGAAAAATACAGAGAATGTTTTGGAAAAGCAAACATTCTTTAGCACGGTTTGTATCTGTTTGATTTGTTTTCTACACTAAAAACATGATGGCTAGAAATCAGAGTGAACCATCCGTTTCTTCCTGTGTCAATATTGCATTATTGACACCGTCTTACTTGAACTGTTGAAATGATATTTGCATATGAACTGGACAATACTTTTGTGATTTTCATATTGAGGTTCTTAGATCACATTCAGTTTATCATTCTGAGCTTTGAGACATAATGAACTCAATTTGATTTGATCACATTTGGAATATCTTGCATATGGAAGTTGGTCTCACAAGCATAAGATGGTTAACAAGTTGACACTTTGTTCTGGATTGACATGTCAAATATTAAAATTTGGAACCTATCTGTGGCCTGCTCTGGGCTGGGCTCATTGTGTTATTTATTGAGTTCGATTCACTAGCTAGTTCACCAAAGAAGTGCACTGGACAGTTCACCTCAGAAGCCCATGGTTCTAATTCTGAACTTGAAGTAGTCCACAATTCCTTTCCATAGCTAAAAAGGTTGAGTTAGCCTGGTCTCAAACTTTGGAGTTTAGACCATTTTGCTCTGATGGTTTATTACCATGTTGAGCTAAATGCACCTGCCAGATCCAAAGTTCAACAAGGAAAATTAGACAGTATAGCACTACAGCACAATAAAATTACCTACAGTTGATGTTGGAAGTTGCCCAATGGCCTTAAAAATACATTGATTCGTTTCTGTTGCTTATTGTGTACTACATTAAATCTTTCTTAGCTATAAGTGAGCATTGTATTCTTCTGTAGCTATACCTTCACTTCGGGCACGTGACTGTTCAAACAAGGAGAAAGAGGCTCTCAACTACTTATTTCTCCTTATCCCTCTTGTCAACGTTATAATTCCATTCTTTGTGAAATCGTTCTCTGTTGTCTGGTCAGCAGATACTGTTGCTTTCTTCATGATATATGCTTGGAAGGTACTTACTTTCAGTCTTTCTCATGCCATTGCTGTCCTGTCCATCAGGATTAAGCTCTGTACCTAAATACATTCTTTCTGGACAGCTTGGATGGTTGCAAAGGGCAGAGTAAAGATTTTTATGTGCTTATATGTTATATATCCACGGAAGGTATGCTCTCACATTAACATTGCCTACTCCTTCAGGATTCCATTATTGATATACTCCCTCCGTTGACCTTTAAATTCAACTTTGACCATTCGTCTTATTCAAAAATTTTTGATAAATTTCATATATTTTGATATAATTTGATTTATCATTAAAGTTATTTGAATCACAACTTAAAATTTTACACATTCGAGCAAATTTTTTGAATAAGACGAACGGTCAAAATTGAATTAAAAAGTCAACGGCGACATCAATTAAAGAACGGAGGGAGTATGTTTGATCATTTTCTTTTCCACAGGTTGGATGGCTGGCCACGAAGATTGGAGTGAGGATCTATTGTGATTGATTGGCCAATCTTTCTGGTCTTTTGGACTTTGGGAACCGTTGCTTGATTATATTGCTCCATGAGTCGGTGTACATAACTGTTCTTTTCGGAGCAGCAAACGAAAAGTTTTTTTTTTGCACTTAATGTGAAGTTTTTGATTATTGCTAGCTAGGAACTTGGTAGCACTAGATGTGTTATGATTTATCAACAGACATTCTACTGGAAATTTTGGAGATGAAAAGAGAGTGAAATCAACAATTCAACATATGTACGCTTCAGGTGAGGTCAGAGAATACCAACTACCAAGTGATACGAGTGGTTGCAGCCACATTACTTGTTCTGTTATTGATATATGTATCCATTATTGATCCGCCAAAAAAAGTATCCATAATTGGTATATGTTTAGTTGCATTAATTGTGAGAAACATGATGGTTCAAGTGGATTAAAATAATAGAGTTATAGTTTGAGAGAAAAATTAATTTTAAATTCAAAATCTAAAATTGAAGCTGACGTGTCATTCCACGTGTCAGTGTCATTCCACGTGCTCACTTGCGTGGACACGTGGCACATGGGTAGCTCTGTCATGTTAGGGATGAAATTGAGTCTCCAATATAAGCTTAGATACTAAATTGGACTTTTGAAAGTTGTTTCGTGCAGAGTTTGGGGATGAAATTAAGTTTTGTTCCCTTGAATGAACATGAAAATTGTTGAAAAGTGGAAAAGACCAAAGCCTTTGGATTCCTGAAAATGGTTGATGGGTTAGGGAAATAAAGGAGCTGCTGGATACCATTTTCAATTTTTTCCATGCTTGGCTAATGGGAATGTGAAATGAGCAGGCGCGGGAGAAATAAGATCCTTGATTCCGGGAAATCACAACCCAGCGGGGAGAGCGGGTTACCACGGAAATGAAACGAGCTTCTTCCTCTCCCTTGCTGTTGCCCTTCTCGGTGTCGGTGTCGCCCGCGGCTACGGACTGCGAGCTGTCCAGCGCCTCTCGGTATCGGCTCTGCTTCTATGTGATAATGTGAAGCCTGATTTTCTGCTAGCCTCCCCATCCCAAAGAAAAAGGCTCGCCAACTGCAGTTTGGTTGTGCCTGCAGCCTGCGCGTATGTTTCTAGGTTCTACCAACTCGTGGCCAGGTGAGCATTCCACAACACCAAGCTCAGGATTCAGGATTTGTGTTCTTCCCTGTCCTGTTGCCCAAACCGACAATCTGATATCCTTAGCCTACCATAAAGGGCAAAATTTTTATTAGTCATCCAAATTTTTTTGTAGTTTCTTATTAACCATTCAAAATTTTTAATTTTTTATCAATCATTAATGTTAACTTTCTTTTTTTATTTGTTACTACTATATATTTTTAGGACATGAAAAAACTCATTTGCCTCTCTATCATTTTTTTGTTAAGTTTTCTCATTACACATTTTAGTGGACGCAGTTGGATTTTAGGGATTATAACATTTTCACAAGGAACAAGTTCCACTTTCAAATCCTATTCAAATTCAAATTTTAAAATTTACTCTAATCTATTTTATTTTCTTTTAGACTCGTGGGCTGTAATGTGAATTTTGTAAGGGAAGATTGGTTTAAACAAAGTTCAGTAAAATGGTTAATGAGAAATATGGTAAAAATAATATAAGAGTAAACAAGTCCTTTTTTTAAACCTAAATAGATGAAAGTGGTGAATAGAGAAAGAAAGTTAATATTGATGGTTGATAAAGAAATTAAAAATTTTTACCCGCTAAGTCGGATCCGCACCCGATATTAGTTCAGTGTAGATTTTGTTAATATTGATTGGTCTAAACATGTGAAGTATTAGGTCAGTGTAGATTTTGTTATGCACATTGCACCTACAGATGTTCATCAGGTCCTCGAAATGCCCCGATCAAACTTTCATTTTGACCCACATGCTCGCGGTTTTTGACAAAATCCCAGTTCCATTATATAAACCTGACTGATTTTTGATAAAAATCGAGTTGAGTACTATAGCAAAAAGATAAACCAGTTGGTTTGACCGGTTAGCTGACCGAATTTTGTCGAAAACCAAAACTCATACTGTAGCGATTTTTTAAACCCTGCACATGCTACGTTAATATTAAGTTCAATATAACTTCTACGACCCAGCCTCACCCGCGCTGGGATCCTCTGCCACCCCACGGTGCAGTCACTAGACATCGTTTCAACAAAGCTTAAGTTGCTTAACAAAACCCTTAAAACTGGTACGATTTTAAGGTTTTTGGTGGTTTCATCGAACCGATCGGTTTTCAGAATTTTTTTTTGAAATTATGAAAACCGGTGATAAAATCGAAGGATAAACTAGTGAAATCGATGAATTTCAAATTTAAAACTAATAAAATTAAAGAAACCGGTAAAGCGGTGTTTGAAACGGAGGAACACTGTAGGAAATTTCACAGGAAGTGAATCCTCTGAAAGGGAATGAATCGAAGCGTTTGAAACGGAGGAACATATTCTTCATTTCCGAAGGAAAGGGACGAAGCAGTGCTCATTTCACGGGAAAAAAAGAATCCAGTCGGACTTGAAGGAATGGTGCGCGCTTTATCTTCCTCTCGCTGTCGCGCCTTTCCTGTCTCAAAATTAAATTCAACTTTAAATTACTTTGAAAATTAATAAGACAATTTTAAAAAAAATTGAAAATAATTTAAAAGGCATATACATAAATAGCTCGACGAGACTAAACTAACGGAACAACTTTAAAAAATTTTAGTAACCAACAGAACAAATTTAGAAAACTTTAAGAACTAAATAGTACAACTTTAAAACTTTAGAAACTAACGGAGGGCCTTTAGCAGGGTACCTACGTGAAGAGCTCGGAAAAACAAAGCTAACCGAACAACTTTGAAATTTTTTAAAAATTAAAAGAACAATTTTAGGAAACTAAGAAACTTTAAGAATTAACGGAACAATTTTAAAAAACTTTGAAAATAACTTGGAGGGCACATACACAAAAAAAACTCGATGAGACAAACCTAACGAAACAACTTTAAAAAACATTAAAAACTTGAGGGAAGTTCTTTGAATTTTTGAAGATTAATCATTAAAAATAGGGGCAATAGCGTTTCGGCCATAAAAAAAAAGCTAATTGTGAAAGAGCCATCGATTTTAAAATTTTGTGAAACAGCCATCGATTTTTTGAACTGAACCCTCCGTTAGCTATGGTTCTTTCACACCGTTTCAACAGCTCTTGGAAAGCTATAAAAAAAAGAAAAAAAACCAATTTACATGTGCGAAAAGACTATAGTGCCCTCATGATATCTCAAACTAAATCGATCGATCTCCCCCGGACGCCCGTGCTGCCTCCTTCATTTTTTTGGGCGTGCTCCCAACCCCAACCCTAGGCGGCGACTGGGGCTAGCTGCTGGCGGCGAGTGCGGGAGCGGCGGAGCGCGGGCCGGCGAGCAC
>BCLF01000025.1:918600-931716 GCA_001602275.1 Zoysia japonica | reverse complement strand
TATTAGCCAAGGTCCTTCAGGGATTTATCGGGTATCCTTCATAGAGAATTTCATTGGCTAAATTGTGATATGATAAAACATATAATTTGTCTAACAATCTGGCATAGTGGGGAATACAATTGCCAGTAACATCATTTATACCTTCTGGATGATGAGGATATTGCCAATATAAACATACAAATGATATTATATATGGTAGCTACATATACACGAGTGTATCTGTATACTTTAAGTAATACTCGTAAACTGCATATAATTTATTTGGCACATTTCTAGTGTTTGCATTTCTCATTTCACTGTCTATTGGGTCTTAACGGGTCACTATTCTTTTTGGAATGGTGTATTTAGACTTATAAAATATTTAATCCTTCAAGAGAAATTCCTTCAGGAAAAATATCTCTGCCAGAGATAAACATTTCTTCAAGAAACAAATAATGATATGAGATTTACATGTCACAATATGTATCTACAAATCTTTCTGGGATCTCTTTATATTTTGTAGTGCACATTCTAATTTAATCTTTGCCAAATATATTATACATCAGAACATTAACTTATACATTTCGTGTGAAAATTGATCCTTTTCAGATCTATTGAACCATCTCATTTACCACCTCATTGATTATGTAGTGACCCATAAGTGTCTGAACAACAGGTTCACGACTTTCACATGGCGATTTTGGTTTGGCCTCAATTGCAACTTGTTTGACCCAATATGAGAGCTTCAAACATTCGTGCTTAGTACTTTGTTTGGATCCAGTTCTCTCTAAGAGAAACTTAGCAATTTATAGAGGCGATATAGTGTCGACACATATTCTTTTTCACACATATATTGTCCATAGGCATCTTTGTTGTTTCCCAAGACAAAGGATCCATGGTTGTTCCGTCTTACTAGCACCATGATAAGCGCGCAATTGCTAGGACAATCCTCTTCGTGAGGTACCTTCAGGGTGATATTTTCGTTAGGAATAAGAGGAGTATTTCTTTACATTCTTTGACTAAGGCAATATGATCTCTCATTTGCAGGCGTCCCCGCGTATTTCGATCCAGTGCTAACTAGTCATACATGGATATGATATTAAATCCCGGATATATCCATGTCTACTTGAGATAGCAGCAAAATAATTATTCAAATCATATTTGATTTCTCCTCAATAAAATAGTTTTGGCAAACTCCACACTTCTAGTGTATAGGAGAATAAGCTAAACAACAGTTTAGCTTAATTTTGTGCGTATTGACTGGCATTCCACAAAAATGAGCATATCTCTCCCTAATGCTGAGATATTTATACAAGCATACTCTATATCCCCAGCCAACCACTTCCAGTGATGGCTAATATATGCTATGGTGGTAATTCATTTGGGAAATATAATGAAAGTTGCCTAGAGAGAGGTGAATAGGCAACATAAAATAATTTCTGAAAAATCAAACTCAACGAACAGTCATACCACCGGACTGTCCGGTAATGTGGCAGACACTCCGGTCATCGGAATGTCCAGTACTTTGCCGGATGCTCCGGTCAGGCAGAAACTTGGACAAAATTTAAATCTAAGCAAGTTCTAGCAAATTCCACTTGAATCAAAAGACTAGAATATGATATAGCAAGTAGATCTAAAAAATTAAACAAGCTAGAAACCAGTGAGCAAGTAGATCGAAGCAAATCTATGAATATGAACAACAAGAACAATATGAACTTGCAAGAATGAAAAGAGCACAAGGAGACACAAGGTTTTTCACCGAAGTTCGAGTCTACGAAGGAACTCTATGTCTCCATTGAGAGGTTCACAAAGAACCGGATCTCACTCGATCTTTTCTCTCATTCAACCAACCACAAAAGTGAGCTTGAGTTCTTTACTTGCAAATCCCTTTCGACAAAGGAGAACAAACTTCCCGGGGCGTCACCACACGAGTTGGGAGCTCTCGGGCACGCCTAGCCGTCTAAGAGCAAAAGCTCCAAGAGTAACAAACTCAAACCAAATCTTGACGGTGCCGCAAATGGTCAATGGGAGTGGAAGCACTTCTCTCACAATTCCTAGATCAAATCTTGCAAGCTTGGCCCTTGGAAGAGAGTGGGAGAGTGTTTTTGGAGCTCAAGAGTGTGTTGTTCAAGTGTGAGTTGTCTGCTACTCCAAATGGAGCTGAGGGGGTATAAATAACCGGGCTCCAAAAAGTAGCTGTTAGACTGGCTTCTGACTGACCGAACACTCCAACACTTTGCCGGACACTCCGGTGAGCCCTCTCGGGTTTGCACAGTCTGAGCCACTAGAGTCTCCGACACTGTGCCGGATACTCTGGTGAGCCCTCTCGGGTGCGGGCTAGTCTCCGACACTTTGCCGGACACTCCGGTGAGCCTTCTCGGGTTAAGACTTCTGCTTTACCGGAGACTCCGGCAATGCGCCGGATACTCCGGTAAGGAATCTCGGGTTAGGATTGGATTTGAGCATTTTGCCACCTTTGATATCTTAATTTGAGTCTCACTTGATAGTACGGCATATCTAAAATCAAGAAATGATAAAGGATAGAGTTCTTCCATGAGAAAAGGTTCCGTAATTTGATCCAAAGAAATTGAGGGGTCTTCTTTCTCTTTTGACATTCCTTTCTACTTTTTGAATCTTTCGCGCTGTCAATACACTTAACAATGTCATTAGCTCTTTGAATAGTTTGTCATCATCCACCAAAACCCACTAGGGAGCCTAGATGAACTTTCAATCTATCCCTTTTTGGTGATTGATGACAACCCATTCAAAGCTTCAAAAAGATATATAATCATCAATTTTGGATGCTTGTGATATGAGTAGCTCCCTCTAAATCTAAGGATCCGTGGGGTGCAACAAGTGAGTGGACATAATAAGTGTTATGCATATGACAATAATATCCACACAACAAGTATACAAGATCAAAAAGAACATTTCATCATTACACCATCACAAAACATAAGCAACATATCATAGATAGCAATAATAATAACCAAATCTCACAAATAGAGTTATTACAAACCACAAATCACATAGTCTTATACTAACAATCACACAAGAGTCTCATATGTCCATCATTACAATAATACATGCCCAAAGATAAGATAAAGATGACATGATAGATTTCTTTTCCCTCTTTGGCATCACATCACCAAAAAGGAGAAAAAAATACAAAGTCATAAGCTCATGGAGTGGCACGCTATCCTCATCACCTTCCTCTTCATCGCCTTCTTCTTCTCCACCTTTTTCTTCCCCTTCACTTTCTCCCTCCACAGCTGCAACTTTTTCTTCACCTTCCTCATCACTCTCTTCTGCTCTACCCTCTTGCTCATGCTCTTAGACCAAGCGTTGAGCATAGGCAAGAGGATCCCAAGGATTGTCAAAGATAGGAGGTGGAGAGAAATCCGGATACTCACGGAGTGGAGAAAGGTTGATTTGGAGATGAGAGGCAATCCGATCTTGTCTTGCCCCTAGAGTTTGGAATTGCTCACGGGTCTCACGGCGATGCTCTCTAATCTCAGTAACATTGTGAGTACAAACACTAAAGACTGCCTTGAGAGCCCGTGCTATGAAAGATGAAGAAGAAGACTTACCGTACTTCTTGGAAGCACCGTGAGAAGGATCAAGAGTGAAAGGCTCATGTGAAGAAGGATCACTTCGAGACGAAAGGGGAGCTGCAGCACAAGAAGATGATCCAGTGAATGTGCCAGTGGTCCGGATGCGGTATGGATTGTGCTTGATCTCACAATAAAGTCGGCCATTGAGCAATGAGTGGATCATATGCATGATGTAAGGAGCATAGTTGCAACTTCGGATCGGTGTAGTAGATGTGATAATGATCTCCTGAAAGATGAAGTCAAAGACTATGAAACTCTCTCGAGTAGCATCTATATCTTGCATCCAATAGAGCAAGTTCTTTGTCATCTGCATCACACTCGAGACATCTTCAGACCGAGGGCACAAGATGACACGAAATAAGGAGTTGAGATACTTAAAATAGGGTGTCATCCGGTGCACCTTGCCAAGACTGACGGGTCTATACCTCACATCATAGAGAAAAGATATCTCTCCATCGAAAAGAACCCGCTCAGAATGAATCTTGTGCTTTCCCAAGTCCTCCGCACCAAATCCAAGATAAACAGCAAACTGTGAGTACAAGACTTGGTACCTGTTGCCCTCTAGCGCCCAATGGAGAATAGGCTCATCTCTATCCCTGTCAATCCAGAGAGTAGTGTAGAATTGGGCTATGATCTCTTCACACCAATCTTGCTTGAGCCCCATGATGTCCTTGCAACCCCTCCGCTCACAAATATCAACAATAAGATCAAAGGTAGCATCCTGGGCTGCACTCAAGTAACTCCAATCAATCCACTTCATAGGAGTTATCCTGACCTTTTTGTCCACGATCACTGACTTGTACCAATCCATATGAAAGAGGTTGTGAAACCTATAATCAGCACAGCCAGACTGTCTCTCCAAGGTATAAGGATTAGTATACGTCTTGGCAATGAAAGTTGATAGGCTTCATGGGATGCTCAAAGGGTTCCTGGTTCCCAAACTTAGGATTTGTCACTGTGTAATGAACCTTGCTACTCAAAGGGTGAGGAGAAAACTAATCCTGAAATGCACTGCCTTGGCCACTAGCAATGCCTTTGCCTTTGCCATGACCACCTTCGATACTCCTCCTTGATGGCAAAGTGGTACGGGGGGCAACATCTCGGATGACAGGACCTTGCTCCCTCCTAGGTTGCCTCTTAGAGGCTGCAACCTTCCGTTTGCGCTTGGGGCGATCCTCTTCATGCTCGCTCTCAAAATCTCCAGCTCATTTTGAGGTTGAGATCTCCTTTCACGACCCATCTGTCAACAAAAGAGTAGAAGAACCACTAAGAACAATGACAAGATAGGACAAAGAGGTATGAAAGATTGCGCAAAAGCATTGATGCACTGAAGTCTCCAGTAACATGCCGGACAGTCCGAAAACCGAAGTCTCTGGTAAAGTACCGAACACTCTGGTCCACTGGACACTCTGACAAGTTGCCGAAAGCTTCGGTCCCTCGTGTTCTTGGCAAGAATCGATGAGATCTCCCTAACCATCCGAGGCATTGCAACCAAACTTTCGGCATCACATAGATACATCAAAAGAAGATGATTCACCAAAGAAAATCCTCTAGAATGGCCTACGGAGAGAGATCGGGAAAAAGATAATTTTGGATGAAATACCTCGTTCTAGCCTTGATCCAACGGAGAAATCGACGGGGAATGCAAGAGGAAGTCTCAAGAAGCCTTGGGGAACAATCCCTTGTGAGGACTCGACCCGATTCGAAGATTTGGAGCAAGTGGCAATTTTTGGGTGGAGAGAGGCGTCGATTTGGCTGTGGAGTCGAATGGAGTTTGAGCCGTTGAATGTGAGACCCACGGAGTTTAAATACTCACAGGCCACTAGACACTCCGGCAAAGTGCCGGAGTCTCCGACCACCGGAGTATTCGGCACAATGCCGGAGTCTCCGGTAGGCCTTCTCTATTTCGGCGACCAGAACCATCGGACAGTCCGGTAGAGACTCTCTGGACAGAATAGGATTTTTGAAGAAATCTATGGAATTTTTGCAAAGAATAAGCTTATATATAAGATGGACATATAAGAACTTTGCCATATAGTGATCAGAAACAATCAACATTCAAAGCAATAATCACTTCACAACAAAGTTGGCCCTAAGACCAAGAACGACAAAAATACTTTGAAAATCACACATTATTTTCACAATTTCTTTTATTTCACAAGCAAATAGAAAACAACAATCATATGTGTATTACTTCAAGCCACATTTTGAGAATCAATGATATTAAGCACACTCCTAAGCTCACAAATAGAAAACAACAATCAAATGTGCATTACTACATTTCGAGAATCAATGATATTAAGCACACTCCTAAGCTCACAAAAGCGCTTCTCATCTAGAGGCTTGGTGAAAATGTCGGCCAATTGTTCTTTGGTAGGTACATGAAATATCTCTATATCCCCTTTTAGTGAATGATCTCTCAAGAAATGGTACCGGATGTCTATTTGCTTGGTGCGGTTATGATCAAAAGGATTATTAGCAATTTTGATGGCACTCTCATTGTCACATAGGAGAGGGACTTTGTTTTCAAAGTAACCAAAGTCCTTGAGGGTTTGCCTCATCCATAACAATTGGGCGCAACAGCTCCTGCAGCTATGTACTCGGCTTCGGCGGTGGATAGGGTAACAGAGTTTTGTTTCTTGGAGGACTATGATACAAGGGATCTTTCCAAAAATTGGCAAGTCCTCGATGTTCTCTTCCTATCCACTTTGCATCCGGCATAATCCGCATCGGAATATTCAATGAGATTAAAAGTGGAACCCTTTAGATACCAAAGCACTAGGTTTGGCGTGTGAACTAAATATCTTAAGATTCTTTTAACGACCTTTAAATGGCACTTTTTTGGAGCAGCTTGAAATCTTGCACACATACACACACTAAGCATGATATTGGGCTTAGATGCACAATGGTAAAGTAAAGATCTAATCATGAAGTGATATACCTTTTGATACACCGTTTTCCCACAGAAGTCAAGATCAAGATGGCCATTTGTCTCTATGTGAGTCTTGATAGGTTTAGCATCCACTATCTTGAACTTATTGAGAATGTCATGGGTGTACTTGGTTTGATATATGAACGTTACTTTCTTGAGTTGTTTCACTTGAAAGACGAGGAAAAACGTCAACTCCCCCATCATAGACATCTCAAATCTTTCCGCCATGACCTTGCTAAACTCATCACAAAAAGTTTTGTTAGTAGAATCAAATATTATGTCATCGACCTATATTTAGCACACAAATAAATCATTGTCAACTCTTTTTGTGAAAAGGGGGGAATCGGTTTTTTCAATTATAAAACCACGTTCAATGAGAAAATCCCTAAGGCATTCATACCATTCTCTAGGAGCTTGCTTAAGCCCATAGAGCGCCTTATAGAGTTTATAAACGTGGTTAGGATACTCATCATCTTCAAAGTCCGCTGGTTGCTACACGTACAATTCTTCTTTGATTGTTCCGTTGAGAAATGCACTTTTCACATCCATTTGAATAGCTTGAAATCATGTTGAGTAGCATCGAAAAGTAATATATGAATTGACTCAAGCCTAGATACGGGGGCAAAGGTTTAATCAAAATCTAAACCTTTAACTTGTGAATAACCTTTTGCCACTATCCTTGCCTTGTTCCTTGTCACGATTCTATGCTCATCTTGTTTGTTGCGGAACACCCATTTAGTGCCCACAACATTTTGATTTGGACGCTCCACCAAGGATCAGATTTCATTCTGTTTGAAGTTGTTCAATTCTTCTTCCATGGCCATCACCCAATCCGGATCACGAAGTTCATCTTCTACCCTAAATGGTTCCAAGGAGAAAACAAAAGAGTAATTTTTACAAAAGGTAGCGACTCGTAATCTAGTGGTTACCTCTTTTTTAATATCACCAAGTCTGTTGTCAACGGGGTGATCTCTTTGAACACTTTGATGGACTTTTGAGTGTGGCACTTGAGGTCTTAGTTCATGTTGCTCTTCTTCATCATCTCCCCCTTGATCATTGCTCTCCTCTTCTTCTTGAGCTTCTTCTTGTGTTGAAGGTGATGCTATATTAGAGGACGGATCATCTTGCACATCTTGTGAATCACGTAGACACACATCACCAATTGTCATTCTTCTCAATGCATCACATGGAGCTTCTTCATCATCTAAAACATCAAGATCAACTTTCTCTACTTGAGAGCCATTAGTCTCATAAAACACCGCATCGCATGTGACATCAACTAAACCGGAATTTTTGTTAAAGACACGATAGGCACGAGAGTTTGAGTCATAACCAAGCAAGAAACCTTCATCCGCTTTTGGAGCAAATTTGGATGATTTGTGTTTCTTGTTGAGAATATAGCATTTGCTTCCAAAAACACGAAAGTAAGAGACGTTAGGTTTGTTACCGGTGAGAAGCTCATAGGGGGTCTTCTTCAAGATGCGATGAAGATAGAGCCGGTTTATTGCATGGCACGCCGTTTTCACCGCTTCGGCCCAAAAGCAATCGGATGTCTTGTATTCATCAAGCATGGTTCTTGCCATCTCTATGAGTGTGCGGTTCTTCCTTTCGACAGCTCCATTTTGTTGAGAGGACTAAGTGCCGAAAACTCATGCTTGATGCCTTCTTTATCAAGATACTGCTGCACTTGAGTGTTCTTGAATTCGCTTACATTGTCACTTCTTATCTTCTTGACTCTAAAGTCGAATTTATTTTGAGCTCTTCTCAAGAACTTTTTGAGTTCTTTTTTAGTTTCGCTTTTATCATGCAAAAAGAACATCCAAGTGAAACAAGAATAATCATCAACAATTACAACACCATATTTGTTACGTCAATGCTTATGTAGGCAATTGGACCAAAGAGATCCATATGAAGCAATTTCAATGGCCTTGTTGTCACGATGTTTTTGGCGGGATGTGGCGCTCCAACTTGTTTTCCGGCTTGACATGCCCTACAAGGCTTATCTTTCTCAAACACAACATTAGTTAGTCCTATGATGTGACCACTTTTTAGGAGCTTATTAAGATTCTTCATTCCAACATGAGCTAGCCTTCGATGCCACAACCAACCCATGTTGAACTTTGCAATTAAACATGTGTCAAGTTGAGCTTTACCCTTTTAAAAGTCAACGAGACAGAGCTTTCCTTTTAACACACCTTTAAATGCAATTGAGTCATCCCTCCTTCTAAAGACCGTCACACTCTCATTAGTGAACAAATAATTATAGCCCATCTCACAAAGTTGTGAAACGGACAACAAATTGTAGTCCAAAGAATCAACAAGCAATACATTAGAAATTAAATACTCGGTTGTGATAGCAATTTTACCATAACTGCGCACTCTTCCTTGACCGTTGTCATCAAATGTGATGCTCTTCATTGAATCCTCATTTTCTTGGAAGGAGGTGAACATCCGTTTCTCTCTAGTCACATGATTGGTGCATCCACTATCTAGCACCCAACTTGATCCACCGGAGTACACCTACAAAACAAGTTAAGCCTTGTTTTTAGGTACTCAAATTTGTTTGGATCCTTTCACATTAGCCACAAGAGTCTTGGGCACCCACACACAAGCTTTTGAGTTCTCGTTGCGTGGCCCAACATAATTAGCAATAATTATACCATGCTTGTTCTTCATAAGTATATATGATGCATCAAAAGTTTGAAATAGCATGAATTTTTACATCTAGCACAATGTTTACTTATGTAAGCTTTAGTTGAGCTAGGTGTATCTTTAGGTTTAGAGTTAGACCGAAGAGTATCAAATTGCACTTCAAGGTCTTTATGAGCCTTTTTCAAGGCATTATAGTCTCTTTAAAAAGCACTACTTGAACTCTCAAGACTCATACAAGTCTCCTTGCATGAAGCAAGTTGTTGATCTAACTCTTCATTTTTCTTTCTTTCTTAGAGTTAGGAGATTCTCAAGCTCAAGATTTCCCTTCTTTTCAACAATGAGCAGTGACTGTCAAGAATCTCATCCCTCTCAACTATTTGATCCATGAGCATTTTGATTTTAGTTATAGCACTTTTACTTAATCCTTTTAGCAAGGCCTCATCTTCACTATCATTTTCTATTTTCTCATCACTATTAACATATTTATAAGGAAGGTTGAATTTGGATTTTACCTTTCACTTACCCTCCTTTGCCATTAAGCATGTATGAGTAGTGCTTTTGGTCTTGTTGAGGTTGGTGAAGAGAGATTTGCTAGATGAAGACTCTTTGATGGCAAATGTAGCAACTCCTTCATCATCCGAATCGAAACTCTCCTCATTTGAGTCTCACTCCATTCCTAGATGGGCTTCACCGGTGTACTTCTTATTTGAAAATTTCTTGTCTTTGTTGAAGTATTTCTCCTTTTTTTTGCCATCCTCTTCTTTCTTCTATGTGGGCAATTTACAATGAAGTGCCCATACTTACCGCAATTGTAGCAAACTATTTTCCCTCTTGACTTGGGTTTACCTTTCTTTTTGTCATCACGGTAGTTACGCTCCTTCCTCATGAACTTTTTGAATCTCTTGACAAAGAGAGCCATGTCTTCATAATCAAGGTCGGAGCTTTTACCTTCATCACTTGAACTTTCTTCAACTATCTTCTTGCTTGCCTTGAGTGCTCTATCTTAATTTCTTGAGCATGAAGTACCATTTGACAAGTTTTTTACATATTGGGCTTCCTTCTCCATCATCTCATGGTTGATAATCTTTCCAAGCACTTCATCCAAAGACATCTTCTTGTAGTTAGGGCTCTCACAAATTAGTGTAAACAAGCTTGTGTTTCTAACCATGTAAGCCCTAATCATCTTCTTAACAACCTCATAATCAGTCCAATTTTTGCTTTCATAAGTTCTAATCTTGTTAATAAGAATCTTGAGCCGGTTGTACATCTCTTGGGGAGTTTCATTGTCTTCTAACACAAACCTGCCCAATTCTCCCTCAATCATCTCAATCTTGGCAATCCTTATTGTCTTGGTGCCTTCATGAGCAACTCGAAGTGTATCCCAAATATCCTTTGCCGAGTTCAACCCATTAACCTTGTTGAACTCCTCTTGGTTGAGCGATGAGAGAAGAACCGTCACCGCTTGAGCATTTCAGTGGAGATCTTGTTCTTGTTCTGGAGTGAGTTCTTCATCATCATCACTATCTGCATAATCAACACCTGTACAAACAATATTCCATATGCTCGGATGGAGCGAAAATAGATGATACTTCATGTTGTGCCACCACTTGGTATAGTTTGCCCCATCAAATTGAGGTGGTTTACCAATGCGTAACGACAAAAAGTTTGTGTTAGAATTATGATGAGAATAATTAAAAGGAGTTTTAGAATAGTCCTTTTTAACTCCTTTTTTCTTTTTCTTCTCATCTTTAGCCTTCCTCCTGAGGAATGAGAAGGATTCTCCTTTATTCTCACTTGAAGAAGATTGTTCAACTTCTTCGTCTGATTCTTCGCTCGCTTGGTTAGTTTCCCTTAGACCCTTCATCGTCTCTCCAAGCGGTTAAGCTCGATTCAGAGAGTTTAGCTCTGATACCAATTGAAAGTTGCCTAGAGAGGGTGAATAGTCAACCTAAAATAATTTCTGAAAAATCAAATTGAACGAACAGTCATACCACCGGACAGTCCGGTAATGTGCCGGACACTCCGGTCACCAGAATGTTTGGTATTTTACCGAATGCTCTGGTCAGGCAGAAACTTGGACGAAATTTAACTCTAAGCAAGTTTTAACGAGTTCTAGCAAATTCCACTTGAATCAAAAGACTAGTATTTGATATAGCAAGTAGATCTAAGCAATTAAACAAGCTAGAAACTAGTGAGCAAGTAGATCGAAGCAAATCTATAAATAGGAACAGCTAGAACAATATGAACTTGCAAGAATGAAAAGAGCACAAGGAGACACGAGATTTTTCACCGAAGTTCGAGTCCACGAAGGAACTCTACGTCTCCATTGAGAGGTTCACAAAGAACCGAATCTCACTCGATCCTTTCTCTCACTCAACCAACCATAAATATGAGGAGTTCTTCACTTGCAAATCCCTTTCGGGAAAAGAAAACAAACTTCTCGGGGCGTCACCACACGAGTTGGGAGCTCTCGGGCACGCATAGCTTTCTAGGAGCAAAAGCTCAAAGAGTAACAAACTCAAACCGAAGCTCGGCGGTGCCGCAAATACTCAATGGGAGTGGAAGCACTTCTCTCACGATCCCTAGCTCAAATATTGCAAGCTTAGGCCTTGCAAGGGAGTGGGAGAGTGTTTTTGAGCTCAAGAGTGTGTTGTTCAAGTGTGAGTCGCCTGCTACTCCAAATGGGGCTGAGGGGTATAAATACCTGAGCTTCAAAAAATAGCCGTTGGACTGGTTTCTAACTGACCGGACACTCCGGCACTTTGTCGGACATTCCGGCCACCGGAGTCACCGACAACTTGTCGGACACTCCGGTGAGCTCTCTCGGGGTTGCAAAGCCTGAGCCACCGGAGTCTCCGGCACTGTGCCGGATACTCCGGTGAGCCCTCTCGGGTGCGGGCTGCTAGGCCACCGAACTCTTCGGCACATTGCCGGACACTCTGATGAGCCTTCTCGGGTTAAGGCTTCTGCCTTACCGAAGACTCCGGTAATATGTCGTATACTCGGGTAAGGAGTCTCGGGTTAGGATTGAATTTGAGCATTTTGGCACCTTTAAGACCTCAATTCGAGTCCTCCTTGATAATACGGCATACCTAGACTCAAGAAATGATAAAAGCTAGAGTTCTTCCGTGAGAAAAGGCTTTGTAACTTGATTCAAAAAAATTGAGGGGTCTTCTTTCTCTTTTGACATTTTTTCCTACTTTTTGAATCTTTTGCGCTGTCAATGCACTTAACAAATGTCATTAGCTCTTTGAATGGTTCGTCATCATCCACCAAAACCCACTAGGGGGCATAGATGCACTTCAACAAGAGGGAGGTTTATATTTATGTGCAGTGAGCTTGACTCATAATTATTAGAATGACACAAAAACAATATGTATTCTCATTTTTAAGAGAATTATCGTCAACTTGTAGTTGGGGTCAACTTATTCATGTTCCTCAGTCTTCAAGATTTAACATAATATGTATGTACCAATACAACATATTCATTAATGGAATAAATCCTTCTGGGATAACGCATACCAATTATAGTCCAAATATGACTATTATGCAAAAGTACCTTCATGGTCATTAATCTTATAAGATAATTGGTGGTAGCATTATCTTGTGAAAGGCATGTATATATACGAAAACAGGATGTGCCACTCAAAATACCATCACTAAGAAGTAACAACTCTCCTTAAATCTCATAGTCTAGCTCTTTATAACTTATTGCCCAAGATTGTCCCAATTACTCATACCATTTATAAATTGGGTTATTAATATAATATTTATTGTGACATGATACTTGTACTTATAATTCAATTCATCATTCAGTATGAAGTGAATATTTAGTCAAGAACAAAAACTTGATAATACTTCTTGTCTAGGAAAATATTAATTTAGTACAAATTCTTTGACCAAACAAGATTTAGCAAGCTCGAGAAGAGAATAAATGAC
>BCLF01000025.1:902668-917693 GCA_001602275.1 Zoysia japonica | reverse complement strand
TAATATTATGCTATTTCAGCAGCAAAAATGTACCATATTTATCGACTTCAGGTCTTGTGACATCTCAAAAGATATTGCAAGCCTAGGTAAAAACTTGATTGCAATTATTCGGAAGAATCCAATATGATATCCAATTGCCAGTGTGTTCATGCACTTTTCTTTCACATTTACTTCCGGTAAATTGATTTCAAGCATGAAGAGAACACCAAGATTAAAGATTGGTCTATATTCACAGATATATTTTTATTTTTCCAGATTTTCTACAAGCTTTTAATAGAATTTCTTGCATTTATAATGGTTTTCTGATAATACTTCAGGATTATAAAACTCATATAGATTATATAAAGATACAAGCAATGCAAGAAAAAAAATTTATACAATGCTTCCAGGGAATTAAATTAAATTACCATAATTTAAGGAAGCATATAAACTAGAAATTCAGTTTCTAGATCATACTATGGATTCTTGCATTAACATGTTCTTCTGGAACATTTAAACGATTACAAGGCCAATTGTAACAGGCTTATAATATTCTTCTAGAACATATGAAATTCTTTAGTGACAAAAACTGTCGGTTAGAATGCACATGGCATTATGTTTGTGCTCTCAACTACGAGAGCCTCACAATACATCAGGTAAGTGTGATAGTGCAAGTACGGCTTCGAGCCTCTTCATGCCGACCATACTAATGGTATACACATAATGTGTGTACATATCAGTTGCATATGGATTACAGCCATAAATATGTATGGCGGTTCTTGTGGCAAACGCAAAGCTGTTTTCGGCATGATAAAAAACACAGTATGAGCGAGACGGCGCTCTAATTGCCACAAAATTGTGCTCACGTTGCATCTACAATACTAGCAACCAAAACAAATTATGGACATTTAATCTATCGGATTAAAAGTCATAAAATGGTATTAAAGTACCAATAATATACAAAATCATTCCACTTCATGGGGTCTTGAACATGCAGGAAACTTTGTCATTTATGCTACCACGTACCACTATGTGCTTAGAGCCAAACTCCTGCAAGGCATGTGAGAGGGCTTGCTGTGGATTTCTGCAAACAAATGGTAAGCTAGGAGAGAGGACAGCAACTTCGAGTGCTGGAAGTTATGTGCAGGGCCGGGCATGTACATGTAAAATACACCATCATCAAATTTGATCTACCGGTCAAATTTTTTTATGCCCGCTTTAACAAAATTAATATCTTCTGCATGGTAAATAATGGCCCTTGTGTGTATGCAGTACACACATGCATAGGAATTCCACTCACCATCTACTCATTAAACTTGATTTAGTGGTGGACCTGGTGGTTAGTGCGCATGCAAAAAACTTCAGGCGTCACTTGGGTGGAATGGCTCAATGAGTATACGCAGGTTCATAACTTCAGGTTCTCAAGCTGCCGGTTGAGCCGAACAGTAGCATACCATTTTTTTATGTGTGTGTGTTAGCATAGCGCAGAATCTCATGGGCGCTTGGGTTGTCAACAATGGCTGCTTCATGCAGCAGTTCACAGGCCAAAAGAACCTGATCAATTTGCATGCATTGCCTCGGGATAGCTTTGATTAGAAAAACAGTACCCACTCCATAATTATGACCACTTTAATATATTTCTTTCACATGCGCATAAACTTCCATGCATGCACAACTACAGGGAGATGCAAAGCCATGCAAGATTACTAGCCAACCAAAGAGACGTGAACATTAACTGGTGGCTTGGTACGGCTCCTCGGTGCATCTCTTTGGCATGGTGTAGTGGGTAATAATCATTAACCAATATCCAGCTTGATTAATGCATAAATTCAGATTTTAATGATGAGTAACACGCCATGCATGAAAAAAAAACTGCCCGCCGGTGCATTGCATGAGATGATTAGGATCCCATGCGCATAAGGAAAAACAGAATTGTATAGCTTCGGAAAAAAATAAAGCTATGATGGTATAGCTTCCGGCCATTCAACTTCAAGCACGTATCTACAGGATACAGTGCGATGATCACGCATAACGCCGCAACTCAAGCGTCTAGAGTGACAGTTTATTAGTAGAATTATAACACACTAGTATTGGATGGGATATATACTAGATTGGTATATCTGCTTATATGATGGGGTAGCCAATGATAGCCATTTCAAGTAATCATGAAAAGATGATTTTGCCTGCACGGTACGTCTACAGGAGGCACGGAGCGAGAAAACTTATTGTCTTATATATATATGAACGGTAAAATATGTAGATAAAACATGTTAATCTATGGTGATAGAACCAATCTACAGGGGTTCTACACTTAGATTTAAAAAATCTACAACATTAGGCAAACCAAGTAGCAAACCGTTGCATGAGCGTCGTGGTTTTTGTGCTTGCCGTGTAGGGCAATAGGCACGGTCGAAGACCTGCCTGCTTGATGGAGATGAACAGACCACCAACAATGCCAAGGAATCGTGGCTAGCAAAGACCTCAAAGATGGTGCCGTCTTTGTTTTTATCATTGTACCTCGCAATCAGTAGATCAACTCGGTGATTAGCATCACATAGATAAAATTAATCTTATGCGAGTAAATTTTGAATGACTCATCAATCCATAGAGCAAAGGTGCTGATAACATGTCAAGAATAATCTTCACCATGGATCCACTACGATCCATTCTCATGCTCGATCACAAGAAAGAGAGGTGAGGAGATGTGAAGAACCGTTCTCCTTCCCAATAATTTTCACCATGTATCCACTAGGATCCATTCTCATGCCTGATCACATGAAAGAGACGTGAAGATGTGAAAAATCGTTCTCCTTCCCAATATCCCAAAGAACCCTGACCTTGTGCTGCTCCTCTTGATGCTCTGCCTACTCTACGTTGGAGAACCCTGACCTGGTGTGTGAACAAGTTGTGTCTTTAGTGATCACCATGGAGCATGTGAAGCTCATCTTTAATTTGGAGTTGTTGACAAGTGTGAAATCGTATCTCAAGGCACATTGCAAAAATATCGGACCATATCACTGCCCATGTGTACTTCCTAAAATATACTCCTATATAGTAGTTGAGAGTGGAATAGACTAACAAGGTGAATTAGATTTATCCCTAAAATATATAAAGTTGACAATATAGCAAAAGAGTTCCTGAAAATAAGATACCCGCCAGTGCCCCTTCTGCGCCGCCGTCGGGCACGGGAGGGGGTGCAGGCCCAGCGAGGCGGGCGGCAGCCAGTGGTGCTGGGCGCGAGAGGGGCAGCGCGGCAGCCGGTGGTGCGGGAGGGGCGGCGCGACGCGTGCTCCAGCACGGCGCGGTGCTAGCAGGCGACGGCGGCGAGCAGGCCTTGCTGGGGTGGCTGGCGAAAGGTTGAAGATGAGGGTAAATATGTCTAAAAAAAATAGACTGTGGACATTTCGATGGCTGCTGCTCATGTCGACGGGTATTTTGGTGAGGTTGCTGTCTCCATGTGTGCCACCTAATAAACGTGTGCATAATTCCAAAAAGCCTAGCCGCGAAACGCCCATGTGTGCCTGATGTCTCTTGGCAGCGCGCGGGGCAGGTGCGACCCGTCCAGTTCCTTGCCTAGGGGCGAACTGGCGATACGATTATGGGCTCCGGATGCGTGTGCACCGTCAATGAGAAGTCTGGTCTGAAGTCCACGAGCATCTCTCTTGAGCTGTTTACGATCACTGGACTGTGATGACAGTCATAAACTTTGGAGAGGAACAATACACAGTTCAGACTGGCCTCTGTTTGCTAAGGTTCTGCATTTTTCAAAAAGAAAAGGATAGTAACAATTTCCAACAAAGATGGCCGAAATTGAAAATACAGCAACCGGAGCCTAGCAGAAACAGAGAGGCATGCCAATTTTTGCAAAAGACTCTGAAGATAACTATATACATTAGTAAAGGAACTGACAGGCAAAACAACTGGAAAGTAACTTTTCAGGAGTCTATTTTTTGGTATCACCTGAATGAAAACCCATCGTGCGTACATGACAAAGCTGGTTCCATATGCTTCCAGATGGAAATACCATGTCAGCAAGAAAGACGAATGGTACATCATTTCACAGTTAACATACAATGCTGAAGGACTCTGAAGGGTGCTTCAAAACTGACAATCTATTGACGGCATCATATACATCAGAGCATCATGCTTAGTTCTACAGGCAAAAATTGATGAGACGCAATTGATACAATGATGCAGTTATCGAAGAAACTCGTCATCAGAGTCCTCATAATCGGTGTATTCATCCTCCTCATTGTCAACGTCCTCAACAAATGTATTCATGTCAGAAGAACCATCAGCCTCCATTTCCTCAACCCCAATTGTATCATACTTCATGCGTTCATCGAATTTCGCATCAGAACAATTAAGAAGCCATGCCAGTGAGCATGTGAATCCCTTCCTGACCACCATCTCATGGCGTGGTCTCACAGTCGATTCGAGGCCATAAGTGAAGAATGCAGGGAACTCAACCAGCTCCTCCAGATCCCGCTCCATCTCGTGCTTAAAGTACTCAAAGTTCATCCTCATTATATCAATGTTTAATGCAAGCAACTGGGGGCAAGCAACAACCATCTTGCTCACCTGAGATAGCATAAATCCACAGGCCGTGAGGAAATTAACATGCTTCAGAACCGCTGCCCGCCCGAGGCTAATGGCTTGTGGCATTCTCTCGATCACTCTTCCGAAATCATCATGGCTGACCAGAATGCTAGACTCAAACAAGCTCTGCTGTGCAACAAGCTTGTCCCTCAGCTCAATTCCAAGAACATCGGGGTACTGCATCACTATAGAAGATAGAGCCTCCTTTCTCACTCCAAACTCCATGAGTGCCTCGATGTTAGGCTTCACCCTCTCCTCAAGACCAAATCCTAGTACATAAGGCTTCTTCTCAATTATTCTCGCAACAGCAATCCTCTGCAACCCAATGCACTCAAGGTGTTCGACGAAAGGCTTTATGATCTTCCCCACGCGCATACCAAGCACCTCAGGGAAACGGGTGATGACGCTGCCGATCTGCCGCCTCGCCACGCCAATGGCGACGAGGTAGGCGACGGAGGTGCTCATGGTACCCTCGAGCTTGAACCCGAGGAGCTCCGGGTAGCGCTCGAGCACGCGCGGCACGTCGGCGGGCCTGACGTCCATCCCCTGGAGGTACTTGACGACGGGGGCGAGGTCGACGACGACGCTGGCGTGGAGCACTTGAGGGTAGCGGCGGAGCAGGTCCGGGAGTGCGTCGCGTCGAACGCCAAGTTTGCCGAGGTAGTCGAGGACGGGGACCATGTTCTTGCGCACGCTGCAGCCGAGCGCGAGCGGGTAGGCTGCGAGGTCCTCGCGGGTGAGGCCGAGGGAGCCGAGGAACTCGGCGCGCTCCCGCATCACATCGACGGTGACGGGGAGCTCGAGGCCCGCGAGCTCGCCCGGGTCGATGCCGAGGGAGGAGAGGAAGGCATCGACGTCGGCGCGGCGCGCGGCGCGCTCGCGCTCCATGTCTAGGAGGCTGGGTCGGGCGTAGAGCGATGACCGGCGGGAGGGCGAAGGCCGTGGGGGGCGGCCGCCGGCGCGGGGCGGGGGGGAAGCAGAGGTGGACGTAGAGGCGTAGGATGAGGGGGAGGAGGCGCGGATGCGGAGGAGCTTGCGGAGACGAGGGGCGGGACCAGGGAGGAGCGGCGGCGTAGGGTGGACGGAGAAGAGGAGGGACTTCATCATCGGGGGCGCCGAGGCGGCGTAGGTGAGCGGCGGGAGTTCGCCGGCGAGGCGGGGTTTGGGTTGAGGTTCCCGCACGAAGATGAATGATATTTCTGAGTGGATTGTTCTATCTGCAGATAAGCGGGTTTCATTGCAATTCAAGATTAGTAGATCATTTGCCCAAAATTTCTTAGACCCCATTTGCAACACAGGATTCACAAATTTTATAAAAAAATATAAGAAAAGAAATATTTTCTCCGTTACAAATGGGGTCTTAGTTCTAGCGATGACAACTGCTGTTAATAGCTGAAGTTTTGTGACACTCGTAGAGGTCTTGTTTGTTTGGTCTTAAGCTTTTAAACTTTTAAATAAGTTAACACGAACCTCTGTTCGGATTGTAGTGATGATAGAAGGGAATATTGAGATAGATATCAATTTACTTAGCACGTTGCCCGGCAGTTCAAGTTTTTCTCAAACAGCTGCTCCCTCCGTTCTTAAATTGATGTCGCCGTTGATTTTTACAATCAATTTTGACTATTTGTCTTATTCAAAAAATTTGCTCGAATGCGAAAAATTTTAAGTTGTGAATCAAATAACTCTAATGATAAATCAAATTATATCAAAATATATAAAATTTATTCAAAAAAATTGAATAAGACGATGAAGGGAGTATACTTCGAGATATGATGATGACCTTCCAGATGTTAAGGATAAGGAGAATACTCAATTTGGTCTCTAAACTATGCATGAAAGTTTAGAGCTCTTTTGGAACACAAAAATTTAATAAGAATTTTATAAAAATCAGTTCAATTTCACAAAAAAAACGTCGAAATCGAAAAAAATCCTTACGATCCAAAGGAGGCCTTAATTTTGTCTTCCAACTTTCAAAAGGTTCGATTTAGTCCGTGAACTTTGGTTAGAGATTCAGATTCATCTCTGAGCTGACGCAGCTACTCATGTGGTATGCCACAACAGCATATAAATTGTCATGTCAATTTCAGTTTTAAATTTTGAATTTTAAATTGATTTTTTTTTCAAATCATAACTATTTTCAGATCCGTTTGAACCATCATGCCTATTACAATTAATGCAACAAAATAAAATCATGTATGAATACATTTTTTATGTTTGCCAATATTTGGCCATGTGAAAAATTAGATGTGAAAATTATATTGAACTGATACGTACAAAATATTAAAATTTTAAATACTTCTATTGTGTTAACAAATTGTCATTTCCAATATTTGGAATGCTTGAACAGTCAATTTCGTTAAAATATGAAGCGATATATGAAAAATTATCATAAGTAGAAAATATGTTTAAATATGTCAAAATGATAAAAAAAAACACATTAATTTTAAAAATATTTTCAAAGAGAAACTTGTTTGTTGCATTAATTCTAAAAAACATGAAGTTTAAAACGAATCAATTAATAGAGTTACAATTTGAGAGAAAAATCAATTTGAAATCCAAAATCTAAAATTGAAGTTGATGTGACAATTCATATGCTGATGTGGTATGCCACACGTGGGTAGCCACACCAGCTCAAAGATGAATTCGAGTCTAACCAAAGTTCAGGAACTAAATTGAACTTTTTAAAAATTAAAGGATAAAATTGAGCTTTCATGCATAGTTGAAGGACTAAAATGAGTATTCTCCCTAAAGGATACGAAGGTAAGACTGGATTTGAGGGATTCATGGATTAGGGCATTTGTGAAATTACATCTTCTAAAATAAAGTCACCTTTGGTACGCTTCTTGGTTCTAAAGTTCTATTGTCAATGCTGACAGCAGTGCACATTGTCTCTCGAGCAATATATTACAATTCTAGGAGCCTTCTAGTACCATGTCTATATCCATTAAGCTAGTACATTTTTTGTTCACAATTTTTTGCATTTTATATTTATCAAAATATTAATGTGTGTGCCGAAACTCAGCCTCTGGGGATTTAGTTTTGCATTCAGCTTTTCAAGTGTTTATCAGTTACATTTAGGGCCTCTTTGGTAGGGCTCTAGCTTCGAAAAATGGACTTTAACCTTACTTATGTGATAAAGCAACTTTTTAGGATAAGATAAAGCTATTTTGATAATGTTTGGCAAACTGACTTGTGCACAGCTTATGCTGATTTTTCGGTGATAAAAATGACCTTGTTACCCTTGTTTGATAGAGGCTATTGGGGAACAAACTGAACGGGTTACGGGTAGGCCATGAACAGGAGAGGGCACTGGCAGTTTTGATGTAATTTTCATTAACTTTGCAGTTAGTTTTAATGGGGCTATGCAGGGACCACAGGGAAAGCAGGGATAAGCTGCCATTTTGGTGCTTTTGCTCCTAGTTCAATCGATGGATCAGATTTTAGATGATTTTGATGGTAAGCCGCTTTTGCCTAAACTATTTGGTAATTGTTATGGATAATCAGGTCAATAATCCATTCAATAAGCTGCACCAAAGGAGGTCATAGACTTTGCTTTTTTTTGAAGAAGAAGAGCTCATTCTTTATACTTGACGCCTCGAGGAATTACCGTGACACTTGAAGGTCATTATGTCCTATTGTTAAATGCGATTGGGCAGTCATGTCCATTTTAAGTTTTGAAGGATGTTCTATCAAAATTTTGCATGTCAAAAACTCTACGAATGAGACAAGTAGCATGCTGCATGCTTCTGTTCCCAATTCTTGTGCTTTCGGCTTTTCTGAACTCATGCTTTCCACAACCCAGATTCTAGTCCTCTAGGATCGCTATCGTTCCAATCTGCGTTAGGGTGCGTTCGGTTTTAAAAAAAAAAATAGGAGAGGAATGGAATAGAATGAAGGGAATTAAATTCTCACCAGAGCAGTGGATTCATTCTCCTCTAATCCACTTTGATAAAATGATAACCAAACAAAGCCTTGCTAAAGGTGTGTTTTGTTGAGCTGTGAAAAAGCTGCTGTGAGCTGTGAAAAAGCTGCTATATAATATGAGCTGTGAAAAAACTAAAAGTCGTTTGATTGAAAACAGCTGAGGTTGTGAAACTGCAAGACAATATATATAAGGTATTATAATTATAATTATAATTATAATTATAGTTATATTACATAATTATAATTATATATTACATAATTATAACTATAGTAATATATAATTACAATTATATTATATAATTATAATTATTTAATATAATTATAATATAGTTATACTTATAAATATATTTTATATATAATTAATATTATATGACATATTTATAATTATATATAATTATAATATAACTATACTTATATTACCTATTATAATTATATAACTATAATTATAATTATATAACTATAATAACATTACTTAATTATAGTTATATAATATAACCATAATTATATAAGTATAAGTATATTACATAATTTTAATAATATAATATAATTATAATTATATTGCATAATTATAGTTACATAATATACTTACAATTGTATATAATTATAATTAGAATTATGTAATGTAATTATAATTATTTAATATAATTATAATTATATAATTATATTTATATATTAACCGGCGCCCACATCCGACAAAAGAAAATTTAGACCTGCTTTTGCTTTTGAATTAAGAAAGCTTTTACAAAAATTCACCTTTTTTGTGTGTCGAATGCCGACCAACTTGTCCGTGATCAGGCCATCCAGCCTGAGTCACCGCTGATACGGACCTTCAAACGTTGCAAACTGGTGGGATGAACAATTTATTCGGACACACATCGACAACAAAATCAAAGACCATTTTCTCTGGTCTCAGACGGGCGAACAGATACAATCCAGTTATCATGCGCCGGGAGCGGGAAGCGTCTGCTAGCCGAGGCGATAGTTGTTGCAGGTCGTCTGCCGGAAGAGCAGTGAGGAGCTGAACCCCAGCCGCGATGCCTCCAGGTCGAACTCCAGCAGGTTGTCCTCCATCATGTGCCCGCCGATCACCACCGACGTGCGTGGAGCCTTGCCGCCGTCCACGACGCCGAGGCAGAGCGCGCCGCCCTTGGTGGCCACCATCGAATTCGCCCCGAACACAACCCACGACGCCGCCTCGCTCTGCAGCACCAGCTCGATGGTCGGCACGGCCGGGCCAACGCGCGTGCTCCCCACCTTGCTCCCGTCGTAGCACAGCTTGAAGGGCGCCACGGCCGGCGCCCGCGGGATCATGGACGTCTCGGCGGCGAACGCGTCGGTGACGGCCTTGTGGATGGAAGTCTCCAGCACGGTGTATGGCGCCACCGTGCTGAGCTTGGTGCCGCCCACGCCTTTCTTGTCGATTGCCAGAAGCGTCGCGTTCAGCGGCACGGCACGGCCGTTCACCTTGATCCCCGTCACGCCGATGAAGTACTCGTCCGACTTGTCGCCCTTGGTGGACACGCCCGCGGTGCTCACCGGGTTGACCAGCAACGGCGTGTAGATGAGCGACTTGGACAGGTCCACGCCGGGCTGGAACACGTAGGGCGCGTCACCGAAGACGACGACGCCGGCTGCGGATGCAGGCGGCAGGCAGAGCGCGAACTTACGGGAGAAGCGGAACGTGGCGGCGAGCTGCGTGGGCAGCGCGAATCGCGCGCGGCTCAGCGACGCCATCCCCACGGCGCCCGCCGCGAGGCCCTCCGTCAGGAACGTGGCGCCGCAGGTGAACAGGAACGCCGGCGCGACAGCGTGCGGGCCCGGCGCGGGGCGGAACGTGGTGGGCAGCGCCAGCGCGTCGGTGATGATGTTGCCGCTGGTGCTGACGCGGGTGACCGTGTTCTCGGGGAACCCGCCGCAGGTGTCGTTGAGGCAGGACGGGCTGGGCGCGCCGTCACAGGTGCTGGCGCAGGCGGCCGTGCGCGCGAGGCGGCACGGCTTGGACCCGCACGGCACGCGGCGGTACGTGGACGACGCGTACCCGGCCTCGCAGTCCACCCAGAGCGAGGCGCCCCCCAGGTCCAGCACCGCCTTCACCGGCACCAGCGGCGTGCGCTGCCGGAACCCCGTCACGTACTGCTGCGTCGCGTCGTCCTTGCTCACCGGCAGCACCACCGCCGCCGTCGCGTTGCCGCCGCCGGGCCCTGCCGCGCGGCATGCCGATACCAGATACAGGACGAGCGGCAGAGCCGCGAGGAGAGAAGGGAGAGGGAGGCGCGCCATGCTGTGAAGTGTTATGGCCACGTGACGGGCTGACGGCGATGTGTGAAGTGCTGGTTGTTTAGCAAGCATGGATTCTTATAACGTGGTGGACTGGTGGGGGAAGTGGCGCCGTGGTGGCGCGCGACGCCGAAATGGACCGGTCGTCGATCGTCTCGGCGCTTCGCGGCTGACCGGAATAGCGAGTCCACGTTTTCGCATGGAGATGCGATCTGCCGGAGAAATCTGTCCGAAAACATGCATATCCTGACGCACCGACGTGGCGTCGGTGTCGCCGCCTCTGAGCTGGACTTTTTTTAGTGCGGCTGCGCTGACAAGTCGTTTTCGTGGAGGACTGCGCTGTGTCGATCAGGGATCTCGTCGGCCACCGCGAGGCTCGAGCCACCGCCACGTGCCGCGCGCGTACGAGCCAAAAAAGGATGGCATTCGCGCACGCCGGACAGGCATCAGCTTTTGCGCGTGCCGCCTGCGGCGAGGGGAACGGAGGGTGAGGGTGCAGAGGCGTTCCGTTCCTGCGCGCCGGGTTCTCGTGTAGTAGCAGAATTGGACCACGCCTCGTCGCCGATGATTTGAGCCCAGCGAATCTGGTTTGGGTCGACAGCGAGAATTGTGCTCTGACTCTGATACGCTGGATTTGGACCACGCGGCCACGCCCTGCCGGTTTACACCGTGTTTGGACAAGAGATATCAGCATTATTTTACTTAAAAAATGCATTTTTAAGCACAAGAAGTGGCAGTATTGCTTAAGCGTTCACATTTTTAGTTGAAGCATCTACACCGATTTATCCGGGCAGCAACTGCAAATCACAAGAACATCTTCTATGCCATACAAATCAATCGGCAACACCAGCAACTGCCGGCACTGCTACTTGATACATTTTGAATTGCAGTTCGTCTGTCACCCGTAGGAGCAGTAGGGAGGAGCTAAAAATCGTGTTTGCGCAACTGAAACTTATGCACAATTCAGAATATTTTCAGCTACCCTGAGAAGTAGCTGGTCAAATAAGTTGCTGCTAAAATAAGCAGCATGTTTGGCAGTCTGCTTCTCGAATAAACTCTAGAAGGAATGCCGGGGAAGAGACGAACCGAGCCGGCAAGGACGAGCTCCAAGGTCTGCGAATGGGGAGACCTCGAGCTCCGGGCTCCGCGAATAGCAGCTTGGGGCGGCTCCGACGACTATGGATGCGGTGGATCCGGCGGGGACAGCTTCGATGGCGGGCAGCCATGGGAGGGGCGGCTCCGATAGGAACGGCTCCAACGGCGAGCTCCGGCGGGGGCGCCTACGACGGACCATCCCGCGCCTGCAGAAGCGGCTAGATGCGGGTCGAACCTCGCGTTGGCTTTTCGCTCGCTGCATATATGACTGGAGACGCACTTATTTGATACGTAAGATGCGAAGCGATGAGTTTGGCTAGAGAAGAGTTTCATTTTGTGAAGAAGCGTCCTCACAAGCGATATCAAACAGGGACAAAAGCCCAGCCACAACTTCTCCAGATCAAACTCCAGCTTGTCCTCCAACATGTGCCCGCCGATCACCCCCGATTCGTCGGCGTCTTGCCGCCGTCACCGAGGCAAAGTGCGCCACCCTTGATAACCACCATCGAGTTTGCCCCGAACACCATCCACGACACCCCCCTTGTTCCGCTACACCAGCTTGACAGTCAGCTCAGCAGGTCCCACAAGTGCCCTCCGCCCTTGCTCTTGTTGTAGCAGCTAGCTTGAATGGTCCGACGGCAGTGACCGCACTGTTGATGGAGGTATCCAGCATGGTATATGGCACGGCGGTGCTGAGCTTGGTGCCACCTTCGATCGCCATTCTTGTTGATAGCGAGCAGCGTTAAGCGGCAGGGCGTAGCCGTTCACCTGATGTCTGTCACGCCGATGAAGTACTCGTTCGACTTGTCACCCTTGTAGACTTGTAGTGGCTGGGGCCTGAGACCGGGCTGACGAGGAGCAGCCTGTAGGAGAGCGGCTTGGACAGGTCCAGCCCGGGAACGAACACGTGGGGTCGACCGATGAAGGCAGGCAGAGCGCGAAATAGCGCGAGAAGCCGAACGTGGTGTAGAGCTGCACGGGGCGCGCGAAGAGGTTGCATCTGGGATAAAGGCATGCGCCTGTGCTTGTGGCGCCGACGTCGGCGAGATCCTTCGTCAGTAACTTGGCGCCACAAGTGATCAGAGACGCCGGTGTGACTGCGAGCGGGACCAGCGCACAATGTGCAGATTGTGAGGACCAGCCTTTGCAACCCAACGGGTTGAGACTGACTCGTATGAGATGAGACAGACTCGTTATAGACAGGTTGATCGCATACAAAATAGTTTGTTTAGTTGGTTACATATAACGAGATAGACTGAGAAGAGATGATGTTTTATTGTCTGTATGAGTTTAATCTGTATGAGATAAAAATATGTAAAATAAATTATTTTAATTTTTAACTTGTGTAATTACGCTCTAATAACCTCTATTTTTATTTTATAAATTTTAATATATTTTAATATATACTAATATATTTTAAAATAAATTAATTATTTACTAATACTATCATTAACTGAAAATGGTGTTGCATCCGACGAGACTGGCTCTAGAGAAACGAATGTTTTCCACGTTCCTCGGGAGCCAGGTCTGTCCCTGTTTTTGCATGCGTAGAGCCAGGCCGTGCCGCGCGATCAGGAAACCAATCACATCGTAGTTACACGCCATCAGCCTGGCTACGCCTCAACCAGGCATCCAAACATGCCCAAAATGTCTGCACCTGCGCCGGACGGCCGGACCCAGCGTATGTTTGGATTGCATACAACGTGTGTGCGAGCCTTTCCAAATATTAGACAACCATTGAAATTTGGTTGCCATTTGCGTCTTTGCTAAACATTAGAACGCCAATGAAAATTTGGTCACGTCCATCAAAATCCACAGCAAACACTGGCCGAAATCAGAGAGCCAAAAATGCTCTCCCATGACCCTGTACCAGGTTACCAAAGGTACGGTGGTGAACCTTTTGTATTTCAAAACCTTTTTGTATTAAACACTTCAAACAGTTATATATCCGATTTATTCATTTTTACCATGATACTCTTTGTACTAATTAAATTTACAAAATAATATCTCATTTGACTATATTTTGATGCTAAAAAATTATAATAATTTTTAGACTCTACATGTTATACTACTATATATACCAAATATTGGTATAACTAAAATCCAAATACTAATTTCTACTTGTTACCATTGATTTGATAAGATTATGATCCAAATGTTATTTCTCTATCAACAATTTTGATAAGGCTATCATTGGATATAAACCAAACAGCCATCTAGTACAATCTCACGCCCAGATGGTTCCCAAATTGTTCCGTTTCGATTTGCATAAGCTTTTCGCTTTTTCTTTTAGAAAAACAAAACTATGATAACTTTGCTTTATTCAAAGCATAATAGCTCCTTTCATAGGTTCTCCGTACCATTGAACTCGACAGTGCCGAAGTTTAGCAAACAGCAACAATCATAATCAGAGACAACTTTGATGTCGCCATTAACTACAAACATTAACTTTGATCATTTGTTTTATTCAAAAAATTAATTCAAATTTAAAAATTTATAAGTCGTAATTCAAATAACTTTGACGATAAAGCAAATTATAACAAAATATTTGAATATATCATATTTTTTTGAATAGCCGAATGATCAATATTGATGTTTATAGTGAATAGCGGCATCAATTTGAGAACGGAGAGAGTATAAAATTTTACTAGTGCGAAGTTTTCTGAAATACAACATACTCCATTATAAGTCACTCTGAGGTAACTTGATTTTCTCAAATTATAAAACATTCTCGCTTCCTGATATATTTTCTCTCTTCTCAGTATTTCATCTCTATCTCTATCCTTCTTTTTCACTGCATCCCACTTTTTTTTACTCTTTTAGTTTCCGTGCTTAGGCACAAAATGAGTTTCACTGACATTTGTTTAAAGCAATAGAGTATTTAACTAACATTTACGTACTTTCACGTCTCATAAAAGCAATGCATTATAAATTTTAGGAGTATTTAAAGCATAATAGGGTGTTAGTGACTCTTCCTATGTGTAATTTCTGGCTTTGTTATCACATAGAAAATATATCTTGCAATATTCCTTTTCAACGAAAAATTTGAAGCACATGTTCTAGAACGTAGGCATAACGTATGATGCTATTACCAATCTCTACTCTTAAAAATATAATTTTTTTTCTACATACACACGATAAAATATCTCAA
>BCLF01000025.1:877740-902072 GCA_001602275.1 Zoysia japonica | reverse complement strand
ACACAATTACTCAGAACAAATATATGAGATTAAAAAATTATTGAAAAATAAAAAATTATTTTAATATTAATATATTGTTTTTCTTCTGTTAATATTTTTTTAAATCATAGCATTAGTATGAACATTGAAACTAGCTTAGAAAAGAAACACAAAGAAGCATCAATAAAGAAGGTGCATAATTCTACTACCATCATTCTTAAATTATTGACATCATTGATTTCTAACGTCAACTTTGACCATTCATCTTATTCAAAAAATTTGTTCAAATATAAAAATATTTAATATTATTTGCTTTTATTATTAGTGCTATTTGAATTATGACTAATAATGTTACACATTGGAAATAAATTTTCTAAATAAAATGAATGATTAAAATTGATGTTAAAAATCAACGGTGTCAATAATTAAAAACAGAGAGAGTACTTGTTAAAATTTTAACTGATATTTACTTATGTATTCTATTTTTTCAGTGCCTTTGATTGATCAACCACTTGTGTACTTTATAAATTATAGTTTCAAATGCCTCGATCGATAATTTCTTTAGGATAAAATCAAACACTTGGTTCTTTAAAAAACTTTATATGGAAACATTTAGCATATCTCTATATTCAGCTTGTTTTGTCCATAATTTATCTAAGACTTTCTTTGAAACGAAGGAATTTAACAAAAATCTCACAAAAATTTAAAAAATACAAAAAATAAGCAAAATTTCCATATTTCAAAGGAGAGGCTAAATTGACGGTGGCCAACTAAAAAGGGGAAAGGAAAAGCTTCGAGAATTCAGATCGCCGTGGGAGGCATCCGCATCATGAAAGCGGTGACACTGATAAACGAAGCTTTCGCTCATGTGTCACATAAATAGCAAATTTATTAAAAAGACAATATTTTAAGTCTTAAAAATCCAAATTTCTCATGATAAACGGCCTCCGATTCGCCTCTAAGAGGCCGAGAACCAACCGCGCAGAGCAGGGCGACGACTCAGCGCCGGCGAGATAAAACCTCGCGTCGCGCCCCCGGCAGGCTACCGGCGCAGCAGCGTAGCCACAGCCGGCCGCTGCAGCCGATCGGATCTCGTCGAGTCGAGTCGGTAAACCCTCCCCAAACCCTCCACCCGTCCTTCCCTGCCCGATCCGCATCGAGACTAGATCTGAACCCGGCGGCTCTGCAGCGCTCCCCGATCCGGGCAGCCGCGGCGCCGGCATGGCGCGGTTCGAGGTGAACGGCAAGTCGGTGCAGGGCGTGGACCTGCTGCGGCGGCGGTACCGGGCCTCACGCCTCGACTTCTGGCCCTTCCTCGTGCTATATGCGCTGTGGCTGCTGGTCGCCGTCCCGGCTCTCGACTTCACCGACGCCCTCATCGTCCTCGCCGCGCTGTCCGCCGCCCATATCCTCACCTTCCTCTTCACCGCCTGGTATGTCGACTTCCGAGCCTTCGTTGGGTACGCCAAGGTGAGTCGCCACTCTGCACCTATCTAGGCAGCAACCCTCATTATCCATATCAGTCTGGGCACTGTAGTTCTATGACTGAACAGCTTATGCTTGGTGACGGTGCAGGTGAAGGATATTCGTGCAGCGAATGCGTGCAAGGTGACCCCTGCAAAGTTCTCTGGCTCGAAGGAGATAGTGCCTCTGCACATACAGCGAACTGTGAGTTTGATGCCTTTCCTGACATCTGGTGGTAGCATTGACATTTTGGCTACTGAGAATACTCTGGTGTCTTCTCAGGTAGCCTCATCCTCATCGGCTCCAGGTGAGACGGAGGAGATATACTTTGATTTCCGGAAGCAGAGATTCATCTACTCGGCAGAGAAAGACAACTTCTTCAAACTACGATATCCGACAAAGGAGTTGTTTGGGCATTATACCAAGGGCAGTGGTTATGGAACTGAAGCCAAGATTAACACCGCTGTGGATAAATGGGGCAGAAACATGTAAACTACAACCCCTTACCCTATTTTTGCACTTAGATTTCAATAGTTGAGCTAGAGAACGTTTAATTGCTTTTGTATGTTTATTAAAAAAAAAAGGCAATAGTTGAGCTAGGGAACGTTTAATTTCTTTTGTATGTTTATTAAAAAAAAGGCAGCCCGATCCCGATTGCGCAGGGTCCGTGGAAGGGTCCGACCACTTTGGGTGTTTTGTATGTAGCCTTTCCCTACATTAGATTGGCATAGATCAACATGAGAAATCGAGTGCATGTATAAGTTTAAGGCTGACCGTATATTAGGACAATGATGTCTTAGGCTGGTGCAATTCGAGATGAAGGTTCGTTCCGTGCATTGTCATAACTTAAAGGAAATCCAACTCAATGAGGGACTCTTATGATAGTAGAGAAATATTGCTGAACAATGCACAGTACAGTATCTGAAGTAGGTCAGATATATTAACAAATAAACTAAGACTGACTAGTAAAAAGACTAGACTCAGTGTTCACTGCATGCAAAGATATGCTTATATAACTTTTTTGCTATACTGAACTGTCTTCATGTTCCACCCATCACAAATAATTGTATGTTTGGGCATCTTCGCATTCAAATTCATGAAACTTCGGCTATCAATGTCTTGAAGTATTTTGATTGGAAGCTTGATATTTGCCTTGACATTTATAATTTGATAATTTTACTTGGATGTGTAAATGTTTTACAGTATATAGTAGCAGTCAATGATTTGAAACTGAGAAATTATCCAAAAGGAGTTTATTCAATAACTGAGGGAGTCAATGATAATTTCTTATAATCATGCTTAATACTCCCTCCGTCCTTTTTTATAAGTCGTTTTAGATCCAGGCACGAGAGTTAAGAAAAGTGAAAAAAGTGGGATGTTCTGAAAACGAGGAGGAGAGAGATAGAGTGGAGATTTATTGGGAAGAGAAAAGGTTGTCTCGGGAAGTGAGAACGACTTATAATTTGGGAAATTTTGAGGAATTCAGAGTGACTTATAATTTGGAACGGAGGGAGTAGGTATAACATATAACCAGTGGCGAAGCTAGACTCGAAACACAGCCGGGGCCATCACTAGATAAAGACGAAAAGTCAATAATTACTTAGTGTGGGAGTAGTGAACCTAAAGCACACACAAATATAAAACTTTTAGGCCCCCTATGAAACGTAGAAATTTTATAAGAATCAACTCAATTTCACAGGAAAAATAAAAGAATCAGCAAAAGATCCTCCATTTTTAGCAATAACTAAAATTTCTTTTTTCTTAAAAGGTTACAGCAACATGCTAATTTTCTAGATTTACAATAGACTGCACACCTAAATTTGTAAGATGTACACTAGCTAACTATCTAGATCTTAAAAAAAATTCACCTAGATTGGGGGGGGGGGGGGGGGGGGGGGGGGGGGGGTATGGCCCACCCTGGCCGACTATTAGCTACGCCAGTGCATATAACTTTTTTCTGAAAACTATGAGTATGGAATAGAACACATAAGAATAAGTGTTTCCTTGATTTTTGTTAGTAGAAATACAGGACATGTTAGATGTCTAGGAAGTTTATTCATAGACTGTGGATGCGGCTGGTTTTTATATATCTCAAATATCAAGTCCCAGACAGCTTTGCATCAAATTGGAATTCTAGATTTAAATTGTGGAAGTTTATTATCATCCATTCATCTATTTACCAAGTTACAAACATTGACTGACAATATATATTTTTTCCTCTCCAGATTTGAGTATCCACAGCCCACATTTCAGAAACTGATGAAGGAGCAGTGCATGGAACCATTTTTTGTTTTCCAGGTTACTTCCTTTTATCTGTGCCTGTGACTTTACCCACTTGTATGCTGTTGATGATATTGAGCTTTTTAATGCAGGTTTTTTGTGTTGGTCTTTGGTGTCTGGATGAGTATTGGTACTACAGTTTGTTTACTCTTTTCATGCTGTTCCTGTTTGAATCTACTATGGCGAAGAATAGATTGAAGACATTGACCGAGCTAAGACGTGTGAAAGTTGATAATCAGATCATCTTGACATATAGATGTGGAAAGTAATGCTCCTTCATTTGATCAATTGCTTTTCTGATTCAGCATGTAGATCATTCTAATTATGCGTTTTTCTTTATTTAGATGGGTTAAAATCCCAGGAACGGAACTACTACCTGGAGATATTGTGTCAATAGGCCGCTCAGCGAGTGGTGAAGATAGATCTGTACCAGCAGATATGCTATTGTTGGCTGGGTCTGCAATAGTAAACGAAGCTATCCTTACAGGAGAATCTACTCCACAGTGGAAGGTGCTCTTTTCTTTTCCCCATGATCACAATAAGTAAAAAAAAAAAACTCATTTGACTTGGACAAGTACCTCCAATTATACTATTTCTAAGTTTTCCCTGGCTATTCTAGTTCTCATTTGGAGTTGAACAGTTTTTACTGGCTAAATGGTGTGCCACGACATGTAAATTCTTTTAAGTCATGATAATCAGCGAGCATGCTTGTATATTGAACCAAAAATCTTTCTGTGTAACTACTATAATTGGACTATGTTACCTGGGAACATCATTTTTGAGTATGCTGGATTTGGCAATAAAGTTTAAGTACCACTTAACTAGTGGCATGTGTCTGTTGTGACAAAGCTTCATCTATCAGGGTACATTTCCTGTCTGGACTTGTATCGTTTTTATGCCAATGGCTGGGGTCCATGTATAGTTGCTTTGGCTAGAAGAGAAGATGAAAGGGTGGAATGAGCCTGTCTTTAATGGCACAGAACTAAGCTTATTGCTATCTTTGTAGAGAATGGTCCAATCATTCCAGACAAAAATTGACAGTATGTTTGAGAGACCATTGATGAGCTGTGTGTTAAGACACAAAACTGCATCATCCAGCTTTTGTTGTTTCGCTGCTCATAGGCATGCAGCATAACTGTTGTAGTATTTCATCCCGTCAATTTTGGCTCTCACTGATCATCTACTGATAGGTGTCAATTGTTGGACGTGGTCCTGAGGAAATGCTATCTGTAAAGCGGGATAAGAACCATATCCTATTTGGTGGCACTAAGATATTGCAACACACTTCAGATAAGGTATACTAACCATTTATGACAGCTAACTATTTCAATATATTTCTACCTTTGTTTTACATGTTGACTTCTATACAGTCTGTAAATCTTCGAGCACCTGATGGTGGTTGCATAGCTTTTGTATTGAGGACTGGATTTGAGACTAGCCAAGGGAAGCTGATGAGGACTATCTTATTTTCAACTGAGAGGGTAATACCTTCTTCAATAAAGGAATTAGATTGTTTGAATGCATGCAGACATGATACTCAAATTTTAATGACATAACAGGTTACAGCGAATAACAAGGAAAGCGGCCTATTTATACTCTTTTTGCTCTTCTTTGCAATAATCGCATCCGGCTACGTGCTCATCAAGGTGGCACCGGACGACATTAAGAGTGAATAATTGATATTTGTACTCTGTATTTTATTATGTTTTCTTTTAATCAACTGTTGTTCTATCTATTTGTAGGGACTTGAGGACCCGACAAGGAGCAGATATAAGCTTTTGCTGAGTTGTTCATTGATTATTACTTCTGTGATACCCCCTGAACTGCCAATGGAGCTCTCCATAGCAGTGAACACATCTTTAATTGCATTAGCTCGGCGTGGTATTTTCTGCACAGAACCATTCAGAATACCATTTGCGGGGAAGGTGAGTAAGGAAATCTTGCTAAGTCAATGTTTCTTCTTTCTTTACAAGTTTTGAGAGTTTTCCTCTATCAGGTTGACATATGCTGCTTCGATAAGACTGGGACACTAACATCAGATGATATGGTATATTGCCCTTATTCATTTCATTTTAACGTTAATTGGAGGTTTGAAAACTGACAAACTTGAATTTCAGGAATTCCAAGGTGTTGTTACTTTGGAAGGTGAAGAAGAGTTGGTATCTGATGCAAATAAGGTGCCACTCAGGACTCAAGAAGTACTGTCCAGTTGCCATGCATTGGTATTTGTCGATAACAAGCTGGTAAGTTATGTGGAACAAGATACTAATTAACTGCTTACATGGATGTTTGAAGCTTAACTCTGGAAAGGTTCTACACCCTTGTGATTGATGGTGTATTTCATCATGTTAAAGGTTGGTGATCCCCTCGAGAAAGCTGCTATAAAGGGCATAGACTGGATCTACACTTCAGATGAGAAGGCCATGTCTAAAAAGTAAGCTGTCATATGCATGCATAATATGTGGTTGCCTGAAGCTTATGGGTGAATGAGCCTGATCAAATCATAAAATCAATGCCACCGTCATCACAATGCAATGAACTTGATCAAATCATAAAATCAATGTCACTGTCATCACTAGTGCAAGAATACATTTGGCAGGTATTACTGGGGTTTTTGGCAGCGCCGGTATTGGAATAAGTTCGATGTTTTTGATTTATTTATTGCAGGCCTGTTGGACAACCTGTACAGATTGTGCACAGGCACCATTTTGCTTCTCACTTGAAGAGGATGTCTGTTGTTGTCCGTATTCAGGAGAAGTTCTATGCTTTCATCAAGGTACGAATTGTGAGAGATTCAATCAGTCCAAGTTGTTACTTATTGATGTGTTTGCTAAATCAGTGTAGCTCAGAAAGTCTCTTTTGGCTATGCATGTAGACATGTCATAGTTGTGACATAAAAACGAGCATTATTATCTCCTGCTCATCTTTTGACTATCATAGAGCAAAGAAAGTAAAATTGCTTTTTTGTATGGTCAAAAGACCCAAAGTGGTCGGACCCTTAGATCCTGCGCAAGCGAGTGCTACGTGCTCCAGGCTGCACTTTTTTATGGTGTTGATATGTTGAATTTTACCACTAGAATTTTAAACAAATTTATGATGGTGACAAAGTATTAGGTAATCCTCTGTAATCCATATTTTCTTCCATGGAAACAGGAAAAAAATATTCATCAGATCTGTAGCCACAGTATCGAACCTGCACTTATTGGCTTAGGGATAGGCATTTGTAGAGAAAGAGAATAAACAAGAAACTAGTATGTCATCTTTCTCGTGTCTACCTCATACACGCTGCCCTCTCCTGGAAATACTCTCCTCCCTCAAGCTCCTTATACACATACTGCTTTCCACTTAAAGTTGTTTGCGATCCAAGCGTGCTGACTGATTCTTACTCGTGTGTTCTCTTTATTTTTTTCATCTTTATTGTATATAAACTCTGTTATATTTGATGCAAATTGTGGTGCTCTTTTCGATTAAAAAAGAAATGGTTACTTCTGAATTTTGTTCAAAACAAATTTTAAATGTTTCAAAAAATTAACAAAGGGGCACAAATGAGCTGATGATACTATGAAAATCTTTGATTTAAACTCTTGGTGAGTCCATGCATCAAGATAATATTTTTTTAGTAGTTTCTCACCATAGTTTCTTGGGGTTATCTTTTTATTGGTTTTTCTCCTTTTCCCTCTTTTTTTCATTCCTTTTCGCTTCATCTCATTTGGTTCTAATGGGTTTTATCTATAGCCTACCCCAACTTGCTTGGGACTAAAAGGTTTTGAGCATTATGCCATTATCTTTCTTTGGCTAACAGTTAACAGTGAATATTACAATTTTATTGTTCAGATAACAACTATGACAACAAGTATTTCTGTTTGTTATTATCGCCTTCAGAACTGGGTTTTCAAAATTGTTTGTGTGGTTGAGGTGCTGTTGCATTCCTTTTATTTATATTATTTTCTTGTCCATCTCTTGTGTTATTTGGTCTTCTTTTCCTTGCCAATAATGTCTTTCATGGGATCTTCAGGGTGCACCAGAAACTATACAAGAGAGATTAGTTGATTTACCTGCTGCATATGTGGAGACATATAAGAAGTACACACGGCAGGGCTCACGTGTTTTGGCACTTGCGTACAAATCGCTTCCAGAGATGCCTGTAAGCTTATATTTGCTATTTATCGTGGCAGTAGCCTAACACTGTTTTGTTCTATTTGTTATCATTTTTTGCACTCTTTTTTCTGAGCCAGGACAATGCAAAGTATTTTAATCAAAGAATTAGGGCATGTTTTACTTGAACGTTCTATTGTCCAAGCATTGATATTTTGATAATCCAATAATACTCCGCATGCATGCTGCATGTGTACTCATTGATATCAGTATTGGCAGTTGGAATCTAAAGAATGAGCAATTGCTTCACTGAAATGTTATGTGCAGTAGCAGGGATACTTGAGCATCCTAAATCAAAATTTACCTTTTGTGCCATTCTGTATATTTCAATTGGTGGCTGTGAGCTGTTTATCAAAGTAAGATAATATTATTAAAGCTGAAGCTGAAGCTTGAACTACTAGGCAATTGTGTGACAAATGGATGCTGATTTGTGTACCTAGGCCCATTGATCAATCAGGTAGACATTTTTAATGTACTCTGATCCACTGCCTTGGGATCCAGAAGATAGACATCCTAAAACATATTTAATTAACTGCTCAGATAGTAAATCATTCATTTTAATTCAGGAGATTCTAGAGGTCTCTCATGCTTCCAATCTTAGCAGAAGGAAAACTCTTCTGCCACAGCAAACTATTCTGCTAGAGCATCCAGCAGCTGCCCTTTGACTGCTGCAGTTATTAACCTTGGGACTTTATAACTATTTGCACCTGTTCATAATTTTTGTTTGCTGTGAAATATTTATCCAACTTGTTTGTGACTAAAAGGCTTTATCATCTTCATTGTTGCTAAAATTTAATCTGATTTCATTGTTATTTTACCAATTGGTGTTTGATAACAGGTTAGTGAGGCCAGAAATCTAGAAAGGGATCAAGTGGAGAGTGGCTTAACATTTGCTGGTTTTGCGGTATGAGCCCTTCCTTTTCTACAGGTTTTATTTCTAACTTGTATCAACTGAAGTTCGTTGACATGTTTTTCTTTTGTTGGTGTGCGGTTTTGTGGACCCAGGTCTTCAACTGTCCTATAAGGAATGACTCTGGCACTGTCTTACGGGAACTGGAACAATCTTCCCATGACTTGGTATATCCTCCCATTTCTCTTTTAGATATCTGTTAACAGCTATTACTGCATAGGATGATTATTTTTTGCACCTCTATTGTGACATGCATGTACCAGACACCAGCAAATTTTTACTAGCTAGTGTGTTGCCCATGGCTTGCATATGTATTGGCTTATGAGTAACAGTGACTTATGTAATCATACATTAGTGCCTTACCGTCTCTTTTATGTTTTAGGTCATGATCACTGGGGATCAAGCTTTGACCGCCTGCCATGTTGCTAGCCAAGTACATATCTCTTCCAAACCTGTTTTAATTTTGACACGGATGAAGACTGGTGGTTTTGAGTGGATTTCACCAGATGAAACTGATAGAGCTTCATACAGGTAACTGGTCATATGCAATATCTAGCATTACGGTAGAATGCTTGTATTTTGTATCCTTACTGGTCCTGAAAATCGAGTTCGGCTGCACAGTTTTATAAACCATGACATTTTTCATACTTCTACAAAGAATCTTACTTCACGCATGCTTATGCTGTTCCAGCAAGAAAATCTCTTCAAAGTCTTCATAAATATTATGTTACTTGTCTTGTTGTCTGATGTAGCATTGTGGTTGGTATATCAATTATATTTCTACTGCAAAAATGATAATTATATCCTACAAAGTTAGTATTATTGTAAACATATCTAATTGCAAATAAAAAGTAGGTACTTGCTTTTTATGATTTCTCGAGACACTTTCAATGTACTAAGTCCATTGTTTTACATCTCTGCCAGGGTCATAACAACATACAGCTTTTGTCTTTCTATAATGTCCTATCTAATTTCTTGTCTACTGTTCTGTAGTGCTGAGGAGGTGGCGACATTATCAGAATCACATGACCTCTGCATTAATGGGGACTGCTTTGAAATGCTACAAAGGACTCAGTCCGTTCTCCAAGTGATTCCATATGTGAAGGTATGTGTGAAAACTGAAAACATGCCTATCCCCTTCAAAATATCAAGATTCTCATTGCTTTCTTGTTGGTTTGGTGGTTCCAATATATGCTGTTCTTTTCAGGTTTTTGCTCGTGTGGCTCCAGAACAGAAAGAGCTTGTACTTACTACATTCAAAACGGTTGGGAGGATGACACTGATGTGTGGAGATGGAACCAATGACGTTGGTGCCCTTAAGCAGGTGAGTGACAGGCTTGAATCTAATTCCTTTCGAGTTAAGCTTCAATCCCATTTAATTTAATTTTCTACACAGCCCTAGTCAGATTTAATAATCTGATTCCACACAGAATGATATGTGTTAACCATGCCAGTTAGTGCATGGACCCTGAGTTCTATATGTGTCGATCATATATGGACCTTTTTCTACAAGTTTTCCCTAATGTCTCCCCTTTTCCTTTTGTTGGTTGAGAGGGCACCATGGTAATACTTTTGTAACCTAGTATATTTATCTCATGCAGTGTTACTAGATTAAAAAAAAACATGATTGAGATGGGGGTCAGTGTTACTAGATATATTTTCAACTTCCTCGAACCTCATAAGTTTTAGCCAGTGACAATTATCTGATCATGGTTCAGTATGGCAGTTATTTTTCCTTTAACATGAACTCATGGGAGAACTGCACATATTTGTATTTAAGAAAGCAAAACCACAGTTAGATTACAAGTACTCTTCCAAAGGATGAGTGCAGCCTATCACAGTTTGGCTGATATTGGGGTATGCGCATTAACCACACAAGCATGAGTCCCCTTATTGATGCATTGGGTGCATATTCCTCCTTGGTTGGTCAGGCTTTTTTACCTTTATCTGATATTTCTCAGTGGCAGATTTCCAGGCTCTGCTGAATACAGTAGTTAGGCGGTTCAACCTGTATTTGTCTTTTGGTTCTTTTTGTATCATTATTCTAATGCCTGGTTGATAGTGATAACCAAAGTCCTGTTATATTGAACCAAATTTTAAATTTCTGAACTCAATGCAGTTTGTCTCCTTCACTCATTTTGTTACATCATTTTCCCCCTTACTAGCTGTTTTAAATTTGTATATTGAAACATGGCACTCAAGTTACCCACCTTTTGATAATGTATTTCATTTCTTGATCTCAATATTCAGGCACATGTTGGCATAGCACTTTTGAATGCTGAACCAGTTCAGAAAGCTGACTCAAAATCTCAGTCTCAGTCATCCAAAGCTGATAATAAATCAGGAAAACTGAAAAAGCAGAAACCTGCTAATGAAACATCACCACAAACGCCTGCGCCAGCAAACAGTTCTGCTAGAGCATCCAGCAGCCGCCCTCTGACTGCTGCTGAGAGACAGCGAGAAAAGCTGCAGAAGATGTTGGATGAAATGAATGATGAAAGTGATGGCCGTTCAGCACCTACTGTCAAGCTCGGGGATGCTTCTATGGCTTCACCTTTCACAGCAAAGCATGCCTCCGTTGCCCCTACGCTTGACATCATCCGTCAGGGGAGAAGCACCCTTGTTACCACACTTCAAATGTTCAAGATTCTTGGACTCAACTGCCTTGCAACAGCATACGTTCTCAGTGTCATGTACTTGGATGGTGTCAAACTGGGTGATGTTCAGGCTACGATCAGTGGTGTGTTCACTGCAGCCTTCTTCCTCTTCATCTCCCATGCTCGTCCGCTTCAAACACTGTCAGCAGAGCGGCCTCATCCTAACATATTCTGTGCATATGTTCTGCTGTCCATTCTTGGTCAGTTTGCCATGCACATGTTCTTTCTGATCACAGCTGTTAATGAAGCGTCAAAGCATATGCCAGAGGAATGCATTGAGCCTGACTCAGATTTCCACCCTAACCTTGTTAACACTGTTTCATACATGGTGAACATGATGATCCAGGTGGCAACCTTTGCTGTAAACTACATAGGCCATCCATTTAATCAGAGCATATCAGAGAACAAGCCCTTCAAGTATGCATTGTATGGAGCAGTAGCTTTCTTCACAGTGATCACATCAGATATGTTCAGGGACCTGAATGACTACATGAAGCTTGAACCCTTGCCAGAAGGAATGAGGGGACAACTGATGCTCTGGGCTCTCCTTATGTTTTGTGGTTGCTATGGTTGGGAGCGCCTTCTGCGGTGGGCATTACCAGGAAAGATGCCCGCATGGGAGAAGCGTCAGAAACAGGCAGTTGCAAACCTAGAGAAAAAGCGGGACTAGAATTGACTTTTGTTTTCCTCGATGAAAAATTCGTTTATCCTTCAGTCTTACGTGGCATCATTCATATCACTGGTCAATTGATCTGTTACGGTATGAGCAGGATCTTATGTGCAGTCTAGGGGAATTTTGTCAGACTTTAGGCCCTACTGATAGGAAGATACAGGGTCAATACTTTTGATAGTACTTTTTACGGGAAACAACAGTTCAGTTACGTGGACTGACGCTGACAAGCATGGATGATGTCAAATGGAAAAATAATGATAAATTATATCAGAGTTTGCCTGTCAATTGTACTGATATTAATCCTTTTTACGTACGTCATTATCCCCACTGTTATGCCGGACATCTTTCATAGCCACATGAATTTTCTATAACTCCTTGATACCTTGCCATTGATGCAGAACAAGTAATTTCTTATTTTGGGCCCTTTAGCACAGCTTTTTTGGAAGTGATTATCTGTGAGAAGTGATTTTGTGGCTGAAAGTATTCTTTTTGATTCATTGGCATAAACCCCGTGGAATCATGACTATAAATCACTTTAAAGAGGAAGAAGTTTTCTTTAAAAAAAGATCTAAGAAGTTTTTTTAAGCTCTTGGCTCTTTTGTTCATTTGAGAATCATTATACAGAATCAATCAAGAATCATTTTTATGAAAAAAATAGGCTAAATAATGTTTATATGTGAGCATCAGCCTCCATGTAGCTCTTTCATAGAGACCTCTAGAATCATAACAGCATTGATGTATGATTAGGTATTATGGTATCTAGGGGTGGAGCTACCCTTTGGCGACAGTGTCAGCCGACTTTAATGGAATTTTGAAAATCTAGTGTAAAATACTGTTCAAATATAATTTATAATACTAATGACACCAATAAAAAACAGTGACCATTAGGAGTGTAAAACAATCCTACTTAGATTACCTTTAAAACCTCTTAAAACTAAACTAAGTTTCAGAATTCTCCTTTACTATCGAAAAACTAGTTCATTTTATTAAACTAAAAAGTTTTGAGATTAATTTTAAGTGCACCTATTTACACCCTTAGTGATGATCTCGATGAATTTTTAGTTTGGCTTTGGCCCCTGATGGTATCATATGCACTGCACCTTCGAGGGCTCGTCACAGAGTCCGCACAGTACTCTCTTCGGTTTTAAATTATTAAGATTGTTCATTTCTAATATTAATTTTGATCATTTGTTTTATTTAAAAAATTTGTTCAAATGGATAAAATTATTAGTTGTAATTTAAATTTCACTAATGATGAATCAAATAGTAATAAAATTTGAAACATTTGAATTTTTTTTTAATAAGATGAATGAATCAAAGTTGATGTTAAAATCAATGATATTAATAATTTAAAATAGAAATGAGTAAACGCCAAGCATTATAGCTTCGTGATTTGAACCGGAAAGTCTACTATCTTCGAGTCGTAGACCAATTTAGCGGCATGGCAGCCCCACGCGGGCGGATCCTTCCTAAACGCTATGCCCACAATCACAATTGAGCTATCGTTTACTTTAGAGGCATGACAGCCCCACACGACCAATTGGGCTAGCGTTAACTTTGTCACAATCACCATTGTACAACTACCAGCAAGTGTGCCATTTCTACATCAAAATTTTCTATGACAAGTACAATAATACCATTTTGTCAAGGGTAAATTGTTTATTAGCCATAAAAAAACTTGTAGTTCCTTATCATTTAATTAAAATTTTAAATTTTTTTATCAACTATTAGTGTTAATTTTTTTTTCTTTATTCGTCACTCCTATAAATTTGAAGATTTGAAAAAGATCTTTTTGTCCTTCTTTTAATTTTTCCAAAAAGTTTATCATTACTTAAGTGAATGTTATTTGATTTTGAGGCATCTAAAATTTCACAAGAAAAAATTTCACTTACAATTCAAATTCAAATTTTAAATTTTAATCTGAACCATTTTATTTCATTTTAAGCTCATAGATCATAATTTGAATTTGTGAGATAGAATTGATTCCTATAACATTCACTAAAACAGGAAATTAGGAAACTTAGTTAAAAAAATGTGAACAAGTCTTTTTCAAACGTCTAAGGTGGCATTTGCGTAACGGGAAATAAAAGGTGGGATTGAGATTAAGAAATGAACAGATAGTTAAGATTTAATGAGATGGAGAAATGAATGGTTAATATTTCCTCTTTCTATTTCTATTTCCCTAATCCATTCCCAAATCCAACAGCCCAAATGCCACCTAAATATATTAGAGTGGCAAATAATAAAAGAAAGTTAACATTAATGGTTGATAAGATAAAGAAATTTAAAATTTTGAGTGGCTGATAAAAAACCAAAAGTTTTTTAATGTTAATAAAAAATTGACCCTTTTATCAAACGGTGACATACTACGTCGGTCATGTGGTGAGCTATTCGTCCCGATAGGCCCAGGATAGAGTTGGATCCTCTCAATTAGATTGAAAAATTTATCTCTGTAGCAGGCACTACAGTAAATTATGAGGGAGCTACAATGTGGTGAATTTGCATTGTAGTGGACCTACTTTTTACTGTCATGGTACACTGTTCATTTATTACTGTATAGTGGTGTTTCTAATGCGTTGAATTTTTTATCTAATGGTTAAAATGGGGTCTAAATTCTAGCTACAGTGAATTGAGAGGATCTAGGGGCGGTTTGGCTCGAAGCCGATGCTTCTACGCCAAAAATTGTCATGCCCACGTGCACCGACATCCATTTGCTGTTCGCTTGGAATCTTTCCAACATTTGGCTCGCCAACCTATGTGACTAGCTGTACAGTTCAGTTTTCTTTAGCAACGCGGGTGAGATGGCGGCGCCAAAAATGGTCGCCAGCGCACGGGCGCATGCGGGCGTACCAAATCTTGGCGAGCAGATTACTGGCCACATCCAAACGTACCCCATAGTTCGTAGACTACTGGACTCTTGGCTGCAACAATGTAATTAGAACATTGTTCCTAAACTGCTGTTTTTGTTTTGATACTATGTACTCTCTTCGTATTCATAATTTAAGTGTTTTGAACTTTGCTTTAGTCAAACATTAAAAATATAAATTATAATTAACTTTTAAGTTGTTAAATTTAAAAATATAAAAATTATATGAATAAATTTGTCACAAAAACTACTTTCATAAAAGTAATTTTTATTATCCGAGAACCTCTGCCGCCCAGCTCTTCGTCCGACTTGGTCCCACTTTACAGAGGGCAAGGGCAAGGGCGGCAGGATTCACGAGTGCTCTCTAGCAATATACAAATCGCAGCGACGCGATTGTTCGCTCCAACGAACAGCAAGTCAGCAACGCGCAATGCAACCCGCGTATTGAACCGAGGAATTCCCCATTTTCGCGGTCCCAGGCCCACGAGGGGAGGGAGAGAAATAGATGGCGTCGGCATCGGAGATGCAGCCGCTCGCGCCGGCAGGGTACCGTCGGGAGCTGGAGATGAAGGAGAAGGTGGAGGCGTCGATGGTGGACCTGGAGGCGGGCAACGGGGAGACGCTGTACCCCGGGATCTCGCGCGCGGAGAGCGCCCTCCGCTGGGGCTTCATCCGCAAGGTCTACGGCATCCTCGCCGCGCAGTTGCTCCTGACCACCGCCGTCTCCGCCCTCACCGTCCTCCACCCGACCCTCAACGCCACGCTCTCCTCGTCCCCTGGCCTCGCGCTCGCGCTTGCTGTCCTGCCCTTCATCCGTAAGTGCCCCCCGCTCTCCGATCTGATGCTATGCTGTAACGTTTGATATGTGATCATATTATCCTCTGATTATGCGGAATGATCCGGTCCTCTTTGATCATACTGATTAACTAGGGTGAGGTGTTGGTTGAAGCAGATTCTAGGCAGGTTGACGTCTTATTTCCATGCTGTTCATTCGTTAGCTAGCCCTTCTAGCAGTTTGGATCCGGATTTTTGGTATCTAGATATAGTTGAATCTAGCTAATATCTGTTTGAACAAACTTTTTTTTAGTGAGAGAATAGATAGATGCTGCTGGAGAACATGCCAATTTCCTAGGAAAGTTGAGAGAATTTGAGACTATTTCCTGTATTGCTTGTCCCAACTTGATATTTCTGTGGTTAAGTGCTTAATCGTTGGCAACTTGATCATCACAACACATTATGTGCACAATTACGATCTCATGTAGGCTTACATACTAAGATACCTTGATCTAACACATGTTTAATCAAGTTACAGATAAGAGTCAAGATATGTAGTCCAAAGCTTTCCTTCCATTGATGATTTCCTTATAAAAAATAAAATATGCTATTGTTGCCATTTGTACAATACTACGTCCTGTCCCTTAAGGAGGTTATAATAATAGTGCCAGGAGATATTGGGGGGGGGGGGGGGTTCATCTGCGGGTCATCAAGTTAAAACATCATTTTAACTTGCATTAAGACGAAGCCAATTGCATGATGAACTTGGGATAGCTTCAGACTACCGCCCATGTCTCTTATTCTAGTTTAATATTTCAGAGATCAAGGGACTTGATTGTCAGCAACTCAATCATAGTGTTTGCAACGTGTTGGTTGAATGCTTTTGTTCTGGTAACGTGTTGTCATACTGTGATTGTGCTTCTGGCAACCACGTAAATGCATGGAACCGGAACAACAGATATGCCCTCTGTAATCTTAAGCTTTATCTCAACTTTACTATGTCATAGTGTTTGCAACATGTTGGTCGAATGCCGTTGTTCTGATAACATGTTGTCATACCGTGATTGTGCTTCTGGCAACCAAGTAAATGCATGGAACCAGAACAGTAGATATGCCTTCTGTAATCTTAATCTTTATCTCAACTTAACTATGTCCTTGTGCCATATCAAATTTATTTCCTTCAACATATCATTGCAAATGAAGACATACTTACACCATAAGATGTCAAAATCACACATCCTGGCTTGTGTGCTTTGCTCTCTGCCTTTTAAGTGGACAGAAAAATGCTCCAACAATTAGGTCAGCAGGGTTCTGTTGATCATATAATCAGTAAATAGTCACAATTCTGGAATCAGAGAGAAAAGAAGACTTGGGTTTAGTTTCTGCTTGTTTTGCCATCTCCTCATTATCTTCAAGTGTGCTCTTCTCTTTTGAGAAAACCCTTGAGCACTAGAGAATTGCATGATTATATTTTATATTTTATGTTACCACCAGAATTGCTTTCAGTTCACTAAATATTTTTCTGATATAATTTGCTGCAGTGATGATCCCATTGTATCATTATCAGCACAAACACCCACACAACTTCGTTTTTCTGGGTCTGTTCACCTTGTGCTTGAGCTTCAGTATTGGTGTGGCATGTGCTAACACTGAAGGTTTGTTTTTCCCTTCCAAATGTTTTGCTTTGTTTATGTGATTATCAATTGTATCCTTTTTTCTTAACAGCCATTACATATTTCAGGAAGAATTGTGCTTGAGGCATTGATACTGACTGCTGGAGTGGTTGCTTCTTTGACTGCATATGCCTTCTGGGCTGCCAAGAAGGGCAAGGAATTTGGCTATCTTGGGCCTATTCTATTTTCTGGTCTTACTATCCTCGTCTCAACAAGCTTTATCCAGGTAATGACCATGTTAATACTCTTTAAGTTCGCCTGAAAAACAGTGCCATACGAGGAATCCACTTCTTGTAATAACCACTATGCTGTGAAACACCGTATTGCAGGTTTTCATTCCATTGGGATCTACATCAGTTGCTTTGTTTGGCGTGCTTGGAGCCTTGGTTTTCTCAGGCTTCATTCTCTATGACACTGAGAACCTGATAAAGCGCCACACCTATGATGAGTACATCTGGGCGTCTGTTGGGCTTTACCTTGACATCCTCAACCTGTTCCTAACAATCCTGAACATTCTCAGGAGCATGCAATCTGATAACTAAATGGGTCCATCGCTCCATCTGTGCCACCCAGACACTATCGATATCAACCTGGTAAGGTTTCATCATCTGTGAAGCTTGAACTCTGTAGCTGAAAGACCTCTGTAAAAATCTTGTAATTTATCCTATATCATCAGAGGATGAGATTGAAGTACGGCATATATATAGGTATTATCAATCGAGTCTTGTGTGCCCAAAGCTAACGCCATACAAATATCTGTCACCACGTCTCGTTGGAATATGAAATATCCCCTCTAGATTTATACTGGAAAACTACTCCCATTGGAAAGCTACTCCCTCCGTTGATCTTATTAAAAAATAATTTGAATATGTAAAATTATAAGTTGTGATCTCAATAATTTAGAGATAAAGTAAAGTATAACAAAATATATGATATTCATCAAACTATTTGGAATAAGGGGAATAGTTATAGTTGATATTACAAGTCAATGGGCAACACCAGGAAGTATGTCCTAATCAAATTAAATCTGGACAAAAATGTTTAGCCTCCATTTTAAAAGTGAACGATTCCAGATTTAGGGCCTGTTTGATAGAGCCTTTGAAATGGTTATTTATCTCGGCTTATAGGGAATCTTTTACACTATCAAGGGGAGAAAAATAAAAGCCATGAAATTGTATTATAAGTTGGAGCCCTTCCAAACCGTCTCTTATCACCTCGTTGGCTTGTTGGGATACTTTTTTATTAGTCATCTAAAAAAATTTGAAGTTCTTTACTAGTCACAAAAAATTTTCAATTTTCTTATCTACGTCAGTGTTAACCTTTTTTTTTCTTTATTCACTATTTTTATCTATTTGAGTCTTAAAAAAACTTGTTTGTCATTATTGTAACATCCAAGTTCAAATTTGTAGTTATAGTTGAAGGGTATGGTTTGGCTCTTAAGATCGTATAATTAAAGTGAAGTGAAGAGATAGGATTAGTCTCACTTTGGTTGTTTAGAAAGGTGAGGATCAGCTTATAGCTCTTGTTGTTCCACCTATAGCACATTTGGATTAACAGTTTTACACGAAGCGAGGTTGAAAACATAAAAGAAGTACTTTGCATAAATGCATGTGGGAGCTAGGTGTAAGCAAATTTTGGATGCGCGGTGGTATCAGAGCGAATTTTTCGTTGTATGCCTTTGTGTGCTTGTAGTTAGTCCCACTGCATGGTACTACACTGAAAGAAGATTTTGAGAGTTCGCTGCCATTGATATTTATGGTATGTTGCCGAGGGCGTTGACACTTAACAGAGGGTGGCTGTAACACCTCAGTTCAAATGTGTAGTTGTAGTTCAAATGTATAAGTTGTAGTTGTAGGGTGTGGTTTGAGTTTTAATGGTTTATAATTAAAGTGAAATGGATATGTGAGATTAGTCTTATTTTGGTTGTTTAGAAAGATGAGGATCAGCTTATTACTTTGTTTTTTTAACCGTTACACCTTCGAGTTAATTTTTTTTATATGAAACGAAGTCGAAAGCGTAAAAAAGGTGCTCTGCATGAATGCGTGAGAGTTAAATATTTCTTAGAGGGATGGACCGTTGATTGGTTAAACCCAGCAATGCGGTTGTGTCACTCCGTGCGCTGTCCATAGTTCATCTGTGTTGGTCAATGCTGGGCCAATGGGCCGTGGTGTGCGAGGTGCTATCATAAGTTCATAACGCAGACTCCGGCATCATAACGCAGACTCCGGCATGCTTTGGGATGGGCTAAGAACTGCTTATCAAATAGCATAAGCATTTGGCTGTAAAAGTCAGCCAAATTTCCATATACAGAATTAAAATGACAAGTACATGTTTTTCTATAAATATAAATTAATTTCAATATATATAAAATATATATTATAAAAGTATTTTTATAACAAATTTAAAAGTATAGATACTAAATTTTTAAAGTTAACTAAATTTATATAAATCATTAGTCAAAGTTAGATGGCATGAAACCTAAATAAGCACTTATTTTGAGATGGAGGTAGTAGTAAATTGGGAAAGAAAGTGCCTCTCCAGTGTGATTCTCATCCATGACCCGGAAGGCTAAAACCCTTTTTATTAAGCTTGTATTCCGGGTCTGTGTAATGAGCAACTACACTTAGGCTTCGTTCTGTTATTTTGAGATTGAGAGGGTTATTTTGAGATTGAGAGGGTTATTCTGAGATTGAGAGGGAATGGAGTGGAACGAGGGCGATTGAATCTTTATCATCCTTATCTAGAGAGTAATGGATTTAATCTCCCTCTAATCCACGTGATTAGGGGAATAAACAAACAAAGCCTTAGGTAGTTTGTCCTCTGGTGTGAAGACAACCATATTTCTGATGTCAAAGCAACTAAGGTGCTGTTTGTTTTCATGCGTGGCAACGGGAATAGCAAAAGGAATAAGTCACAAGTGATTACCGGTGGGATCCTTAAATTCTTTTTTTGTTTGTTTGCTAATGCTAATGTAAAAGAATACCATCACTATGTTTGTTTATTGAAGTTAACAATAATGTCATCCGTAAAAGAAGGCCGGATTGTCTCCCAAACATTGGACACAATCATCGCGTTGGTACCTCAAAGCTCGGCAGGCAGGTCGCCACCGCCTACCGCTCTACAGCAATGCCAGATCATCGAGCATCGGGATGGTCGAGTGTGGCGCATTCGGGGTGTGCGCCAACGTGGTCAGGGCCGAGGCGGTAGGGTGCGGCGGGGTCAGGGGTGGCGCGTTCGGTGGCGCTGCAATCGGGATGATGCAGTTGTCTGAGCTGCGGTTGGGGCGAGCGTCGGCATGGTGATGTCTGATAAGCTCGGGGGCGGCGCGGCCATGGGTGCTGCAGTCATCAACAACGCGGTCGGCCGGTCCGGGGGGGGGGGGGGGGGGGGGGGGGGGGGGGGGGGGGGGGGGGGGGGGGGGGGGGGGGGGGGGGGGGGGTGGGTGCCGATGTGGTTGGGGCTGGGGTGGTCATGGGCGACTCCGACGCGGGTTGGGGGTGGCACAGTCAGGCGTGGGGGTCGACGCAGGGCTGGAGCTCACAGTTCGACGGGGATTGGGATGGATACCGCTGGGTTGGGAGGGGTAACGAGTTTGTAAAGTGCCGTAACAGATCACAATGGGAGTTGATTGCAGAAGGATTGAAACAAACACGTAACAATGTAATCCATTAACTATTGTAATCAGGTTACGCCACATTAGATGGAACCAAACATCAACTAAAAAGCTTACGGCCTGAAAAGTTTGTTTCAACATCTCTATTTTTTCTTTAAACCCATTCATAATATCATTCCGATTGCTTTTTCTAATCACGTTACTATATTACGGATAAAAGGCTCAATGCATCATTCTTTCAAAATTAGGACTTTCGCCCATACTAATATGTTGATTATCGTTTGCTATATAGTATCTAGCAATTTCACTGCGAGTTACCTCAGGATTATACTGTTTAAGAATATTTTTAGTGATCAATTAGTGAAGTAATCAAAACATTTGGGAAACCACCACCCCAAGGAGTGCCTGTTCCAACAGGCACCATCCTGTCTGTTGATGTAGTATAAATTGTACTCACTCCTGTTCAAAATCAATCGAAGAATCATTCTCTACAAACTTTTCTCTTTAGACACGTTATCACGCATGTATGTTCTTCGCCTGATGCTAATCGGCCAATGCTAGAATCAAAGTCATCGATGAGAACCAAGCGAGAACAGAGAGGCAATTCGGCATCAAGAGACGAAAGTCGTCAGAGTCAAGAATCCGTCGACAAGAACAAAAAAAAAAAAATCGGAGGCGCGATGAGGCGATTTATGCAATGAGGTGATTTTGTCGACGTTAACGAATCAAATGAAAACAAGCCTTACAAAATTTATGTGTAAGAAACTCATCATTAATTTCCTTGTTTTTCCTTCATGGTGGCCGAACCACTGGAGCCTCTCCTTCGGAGATCCTCTTTCGCGACTGCCATCGACCGTCGCACTTGAGCCCAGTGACATTAAACATTTTCCGCCAGTAATTGCTGGCGATGCCGGCGCGATTTCCGGGCGCACAGGCGGGCATCGGATGCTCTCCGACCAGCGCGTCTCCGCACGCAGCAAGCGGCCGCATCTCCGGCAGTGTGCCCCATTCGGCGACACCATGCAGCACAGCACTTCATGCCGAACGACGCGTCTCACGGCAAAACAAACTCGGCGGTGCGACCTATGGTCGCATGGCTTGCCCTCCGGCAGCCAGCCCACGCGCGCCGGCGGCCCTCGGCCCCGGGCGGCGTTTCTCCTACCGCAGGCGCGCGCGGCGGCCTGGCCTTCGGCTTAGGCGGCGCAGGCACCAGTTGAGCTCGACGGCCTGGCCTTCAGCCCGGCGGCAGCGAAGGCTGAATCCAGCGAAGGCAGGTGCCTATTTCCGGCACGGCTGGCCCACAACCAGCGGCGATGGTGCGGCTAGATCCCGTCGGCACTGCTTCTCCCAAGGCGTGCGACGGCCTTCGGCCAGCGTGGCGGCGCGGACGCCTCAGCGCACGATGGTGTGCGCGCGGCAGCCTACGGCCCTGGGATTGGAAACCCTAGCCATTTTTCCCCAGGTCCAAACAGGCCAGAAAACAAAAAGGGCGTCGGCAAAATAGAAAAATGGAAAAGGCCCGCAAGCTTTGGATTTTCACAGGAAACTCCTTCAATTTTCCATGATTTGCATCAGCATTTGGATACATATATCAATATGTATTTTTAGCCCCTGTTATTTCCATATTTATGTTACATATTGTAAACATTGTGTAATTTTTGTATATAGACCTTGGGTCTCTATTAATACATACAAAAATATTTATTTGACCTTCTGGTCATTGTGCATACGGAATAAATTACATATTACATATATGAAACATCATATCATGCCATAAATAGAAATTTAATAGAAAATCTACTTAAATTGTGATAGTAAATTTGTACATAGACCTTCGGCCTAAAATTTAGCACTTACAAAAAAATTGCTATTTGTACATACATAAATATTTTTATGATCATCCTATCAAACTTTCATATGCATGTGAAAACTTACATGCTAAATATATGATTCTTCATATATCACTAAATTTACTTCTACTTTATCATAAGTAGATTTATTGCAAAATAAGGGCATATATGTTTAAAGAAATTTTGGAAAACAATTAGATAATGGATGGTCCATTATTTAAATGTTTTTATCATTTTCATTACCTTTGATATCCTCAAAATTTCTATAACAAATGCTAATGTATTGTTAATTATTTATTCCCTCAGGAATATATACACTATTGGCAGCAGTTATATTTAAAAAAAATTATTACAGATATACCCAGTGTTGATTCAAGAATCATCTTGAATTTAAATATATTTTGCATATTGCAACACTTCAGGTCATTATATTTACTACATAAATTTTTACGTGGTATAGACCCATATAAGCTAAATTGGAATAAAATATATATTGCATCATATGGTCTCAACTATATGATTTGAGCAATGGATGTGAAAATCATTTCATGATCCAAAGGTTCATCCTACCATTGAACAAAATTACAAAGCTCAATAGTTCCAAATTTTCACCAAATTAATTGTCTTCTCAAAGACAATAGCTTCCTCTAGATCTCATATATTGAGTCTCAAATTGGAAAATAAAGTGTCCTTAATATCTTGGGTTACGCTCAAAATTTATTATGACCATCACAAGGTCATTATATTACGAAATATAAAAGGTGAATGATTATACCTTCACCTATATGATCAATTTCATAAGAAAAATATACAACATCGTTGTGTGTACATAATGAATGTGTTATTGCCTCAGCAATACTATGATTAGAAATATATCAAACCTTCTGAACTAAATTGCTTCTGCAATTATAATCTCTTAACAAAGAGACGTTGATTGTACCATCAGGTCACAACATATCTATTTGAATTAAATTCAAATATTTCAGAAAACCATATGTTTATTCCAAATAAACATAACTGGAGAAAGTGGAAGGACAAATAAAAACATACTCATATGTTAAAAGTTGAGGATGTAATAATCATATTACAAACAAATGTCATATCATCAAATGACATTTGGTTAATATATAATCATTGGCTATTGGCAAAATAAGTTTATTAGGCAAGTTGAAGAATACTTCAAAATCGACCTTTATTTTGATTAAATCAAAATAACAAGTTTAGAGATATCAATCTCTATAGCCTATGACTTAAAAGCCATATTATAGTGTTTCAATTAAATAAACGTTGTCATTATAGTATCAATATAATTGATACTTCAATTTTCTATATTATCTAAAGTAATCATAAAGTATTATGATTTACTCAATATAGATTTTTACGGGGACAATCCAAAGGAGAAAGAATTTATTTAATAGATTTCTATCCTATTAAATAT
>BCLF01000025.1:829949-872696 GCA_001602275.1 Zoysia japonica | reverse complement strand
TTTCTCCTCACATTTTTTTCCTTACAGGTTTTAGAGGAGATTATTTTTAACACATGATCAACAGATCATATTTACATTTTTTTCTCTAAAATTATGAGCTTTTTCCTCTCAAGGCTTCTCATATGAGACAATTACAATGTGCCACATCATTTTCTCCTTAATTTTCCATCGGATTATAATGGAGTTTTTAGTGGTATATCATCATAATATTATCAAATATTTCTTCCTTTTTCCCTACCGGGTTTTTAGGAGATATTCTTGAATTATGATCTACCGATCATATACATTGCACTCATAACTCATTTATGGGTTTTTCCTTTTCAAGGTTTTCTCATATGAGTTTATTATAAGGAGGCAATATTCATATGTGGTGTATTATTTTCTCCTTATTTTTCTCACTGGGTTTTTAAGGAGTTTTTCACATCATATATTCCTCATACTTTTTCTCTAACAGGGTGTTTAAGAAGACTTGCAAACATAAGATTCTCCTCAATTTTCCCATTTGGGTTTAGGGGGAGATATCAATTAAATAAGGATATACATAATTATAAGTTTTTTGCTTTTAGGTTTACTATATAAATGTATAGACATAATTGATCAAGGGGGAGTGTTAAAGAATATTTCTAGTGATCAAGTAGTGAAGTAATCAAAACATTTGGGGAACCACCACCCCAAAGGGTGCCTGTTCCAACAGGCACCATCCTGTCTGTTGGTGTAGTATAAATTGTACTCGCTCTTGTTCAAAATCAATGGAAGAATCATTCTCTACGAACTTTTGTCTCTAAACATATACAAGTACTTATAGAGTCATCAGCATGGAAGTTGAGTTGAGTCTGCACAGCATGCGATTTAAGGGCCTTGTGCCACCAGTTGAACCTGCGAAAAAAAAAACTTTTTTGCAATAATTACACGTTGCAGAAACAACATCCCACTTACCGTTTACTAATTCGGTGTTCTTAGTGAAGTGGTTCCAACATCCGCTTTACTTTGATGGGTGGTTGCTGCAGATGTTGCAGTGTTCCCTGTCACTGGCTCCTAGATGGAGAAGCTTCCGAAGCTTCCACCGTGGTTTCAAGCTTCCACCGTGGTTTCAGGCTGCGTCATCGGGATCCTCTTTTTCATGGATATCATCCATTCCATAGTCTCCCATACGTGGGGGAGAGCTAGTGTGGATCAGGATTAGCCTTTGGCATAAATGGCAACGTCTGCTCATAAGCAGAGCCATGAGAACGTCATGCCAATTGTTTCTTTCCTTCTAGGAAACATTTTTAATGCGAATGAATGTGTTGATTGCAAGCGAATAAATGTAGATGAATGTTACAGAAGTGAAGAATGGGGAACCATATGAATAGACTATTTTTTGAACGTTGATTTTTATCCATTATGATTTGTCACTTTACACATCACATCTGCAAGAGCTACTACAGAGTAGCAAGCACACTAAGGGTGTGTGTGTTTGGTTGAGCTGTGAGCTGTGAGAAAGCTAAAAGCCGTTTGGCTTAAAGTAGCTGTGAGATGCTGAAATTGTAAGATAATGTATGTATATATATATTACATAATTGTAGCTATAGTAATATATAATTATAATTAAATTATATAATTACAATTATGTAATATAATTATATATAACTATAATTATGTAAAACATATAATTACAATAAAAGTATAATTATAATTATGTAATATATATAATTATAATGAAAGTATAATTATATGTAATTATGCAATATAAAATTATATATAATTATAATTATGTACTATATATAATTATAATTATATTACATATATAATTATAATTATATATTACATAATTGTAATTATATAATATAATTATATTTATTATTATATAATTGTAATTGTAACTATAGTAATATATAATTATATAATTATAATTATAATTATATAATTATAATTATATAATTATAATATATATAAATCGACGCCTACAGCCAGCAAAAACAAGTCTAAAACTGCTTTTGCTTTTGAACTAAAAGAATGCTGCTTTTTCAAAAGAGCTTTGGTTGAGGTAAGCCAAAAGCAGGCTTAAATAAAGGGACCCTAACTAGCCATACGCTGCCTTGCCCAAGCACACTGCTAGCATGGTTTTTTCAAGTGAATTGACCGGCCATGCCCAAGCACACTTGCTGGCCGTAGGCTGCCAGACCATGCCGCCATGCGGCATGGGTGTGCTTGGTCCTCTACTGCAGAGGCTATCCCGTGACTCTGTATCGGTCAATACTAATCAGTCTAATCCCGCTGCGGCACGCAAAGACTGGGGCAGCACGTCGTGCGACAGCTTTCTCGTGCGAGACTTTCTCGAGACGATGAGCTTTTTTCGTGCCGATTGGCTTTTTCTTGCCATTGTGCCTTTCTTGAGCCGATGGGCTTTTTTATGCATTCTCTTGTCATCAGGCCATTACCGTGCCGTGCCGGCCTAGCACAACCCATTTTCAATACCGGGTCGTGCTGCCCATCGGGCCTCAATTCTGAGCCTGGCATGGCCTGGTTTGACGTGCCGGGCCAGCACAGCCCACGAGTCACTCGCGCCAAGCGAGGCTTTGGGCCGTGCCAACAGTTCGTGAGATGCCATGGCCGCAGGTTTTGGTTGGCCCAAGTCTCAGGACTACACGTCTACGTGGTACATGCGCCATGGAGAGGAGAGCAGAATCTCATCATATCCTGCCCGACCTCGAAACAGAATTCCAACAAGTCTACGATTTTGTTCGTTGCTGCACTCCGCGCACCAGCGTCGCGGGTACCTGTCCGGGCCATCCCGGCCGGCGCGCGCCGCCGAGCCACCTGACTGCACTCCCGTAATTCCGTTACCTCGAGAAGCCAAAAATCCCACTGCCACCAACTGTGGATGGCGCCTGGCCGCCGGCCATCCATCCATGATCCATCCCGATTTCCCATGCCCTCGGGAAACCGCGCGCCGCGCGGATCCCAAATTGCCGAATGATTTGATTGCTCGGCAGGGACTTTGTTTTGCGGCATTTCCCCCGCACCGATCGTTTTCGGACACGGGACGCCTGGCTCCCTTGAGCGAAGAAGGCCACGGAAAGTGGGACGCCGACGGAGAGAAAGGCCGCCCCTCCCCTCGTGCCGGCCAGCGATTCCCAGCCGCCCGCGCTTTTAGGCGTTTCCTCCACGGACCGCCCTGTTTCGAGCAAGGGGATAGGGGTCGTGGATGTGGGCGGCTCACCGCTCCCCTCCCCGTGTGCCGGCCACTAGCCTTCCGCTGCTGTTGCCCGTGCGTCTTTCTTGCCGCCATGGCAACCAAATCTTTGCAGCATGCTCGTGCACGGCTCACATGAACCACGGCTCGGGCAGGTTCCGAGTGGAAAAAATGCTTAGTAGTACCCGATCATGTTTCCAAATCAAGTAGCTTGTCAGGTTTTCTGCAGTTTCAGCGTCTGGTTGATCTGCGGCCTGCTCTCGTTACTTTGCTGGATCACATGTAGTAATGGTAAAGGTAAAAGGTTTGGGCTTTTTCTCGCGACTGGTTGACATTGCAGATACGCCTGGCGCAGTTCAGCCGTTCAGGCACCGCGCTGAGAGACGGAGGCACAGAAATATCTGGGCGCACTTGTCGTCGGGGATGGAGATGGCATGCGATCGAGGAATGTGCAAAAGAAGGTGGTCACAACTGGTAAAGAAAAAGTCGAATTTTCCCGGCCCTTGGATATTGGTCCCGTAATAGGGTTCAGACCCCACACTCAACATCAAAGAGGTATAGACAGAAAGTAGCATTTGTTTAGTTTTCTCGAGTTATTGACAGTACTATGCAAGTTGTGTGTGAGCTTCACGTGAAATTTGGTAAGTTTCATGAAGTCGCCCACCCCATAAACTTTACCTACCTCCTAAACAAATCTTCCACACCGTTATAATTGTACTCTCTTTGACTATTCGTCTTATTTAAAAAAATTTTAAAAAATATTTATTTTATTGTGAACCGATTCATAGGTACTCTAAGCTTGTTCATTTTTGTATTTTTAATTTTTTTTAATAAGACGAATAATCAAACATCGATTTAAAAAGTTAAAAATGACATTTATTTTGAGATGAAGGAAGTATTCGAGAAGAGCAGGAACATGGATCCATTGATCTGGCCCATCGAAAATAAATAAGTATAGATACCAGGCAACCTTGTATTTCACGATTCTAGGAGCTCATGGAAGCGGTGGTTACAAATATGCGTGCTCCCGATCATACATGCACTGCACGTCTGCACCTGCCTGGACATTCCACTTTACAAATAGCCCCGCTGAAAGCAGAAGCCAGCCCATGTGTGCTTGCATAGCTTGTAGGAGAGCCCTGTCCCTTACCATAAGACAGGTTAAAGGCAGTTTCTGCAATGCAGCTAATAACAATAATTCTAAGCAAGCAGAGACTGAAAGTACCTTAATTTACTGCAAAAATGGGCGCAGAAATGAGCTGGGGGAGAACCTCTCTCGATCAAAAAAGAAAAGAAAAAAAGAAAAAAATTGAAAAGAGCGAGAGGGAAGAATATGTTTGATGGTATATATGGCATCCGTATAAAGTCGATCAAGCTACTAGGCTAAGGATCCAGTACAAGTTAATCAAAGACCTCATCATATGGCATCCGTATAAAGTACAGGAATATAGAATTGTCTATCCGACGCAGACCTTAGCTAACAGAGGAATATGATAAAGTATGCGTACTCGCTCCTCGCTGATTGGTCTAACTTTATCGGTGAAATTTACCAACATCTCATTCCGATTTCCAACAAGAGTAGTAGTAGAATACAATGATCGATGTGCTACCCTACAGCAATCACAGCGTCTCTGTTGCTTCTCCCATTGGTCTTCTGATTCGGAGTCATTATTCCTACCATCTGTTCTGTTCCATGTCGTTTTCATTTGGACATTCCCGCTGCCAAATGGATCGACGCAACGCCGGCTAGTTAATCCTTGCTCCAGCGGGCACGTCCGCTCGCGTCGCAATCGCAATCGCCTCCGATCGATTGCCTGGAGAGGCTGCAGCGGAGGATCGATGGAGCCTGACCATCCCCACCAGCCCGCCATCCATGATCCGTCGATCCATCGTCGCCGGCATCTCTCATGACAGATGCGAATGCGAAGACGTGGACCGGTCGGTATACAGACGATACATCCCACTATGGGAAGTGTGGCTGATCAATCGCCACAGTCCTGTGCGATCTCTCGCTTTGCGTGGGCGGTCGATACGGGTGAACAGGCATCTGATTCCGATGCCCGATCTACCGGCCGGCCGCGAAACTACGCAAAGCTAGACATGGGCTGCTCAGTGCCAAAGCGGAGAGCACTGTGCATGGCCTGCAGTGCGGATAAGTGGTGCGGTGTAGAGAGCCGGTAGTGTCGCGGCATCCGTCGAGTGCCCGTCCGTCATCCCCGGTCCAGGGAAACGGGATGCCATGCTCCACGAGGGAAATGGGACAGAGGGATCTTATTCCCTCTAGGTTTCATAATTAGTCTCTGAACAGGCCTAGGTAACCGATCGTGACCCTCTCTGTGTAATCAAATATTCACACGGCGAGAAGCTGGCTTCTTTGTCGATCGGGCAGAGATGCGATCGCTGTAAATCCGACGGTAACATTGATGCAAATACTTGCGATGATTAAAGTAGATTTGTCAAGATCATGTACCATGAATACCTGTGGGCCCGGAGTAAATACAAAGACCTAATCATGGATTACAGCCCAAGAATCAATTCACAGCCTACGAAAGACTTCACTGCATCGAGCTATTAGAGAACGCTTCGACCCTCAAAGGTCGGGACTTCGCGAATACGATAAGCCCACCACCGAAGAGTCAGGAGCACATAACGACGAGACTATCCAACCAACGGATAGAAGTCAAATACATCCGCCTAACGCTCGAGGGTTGGCCACCGCCTTAACAGTCAACTTCTGACAGTAACAGAGATTTTGACAACGTACAGCAGAAGGTAAAGCAGCCCTGCCAGAGGAAAAACATTGCAGAAGGCGGTAAAGCAACCAGGCGATCGATAAAGCGTCTCGGCGAGCGATAAAGAGAAACGAAAAAGTGTCTTTTGTCCCCCGCGACTGGACAAAGGACGCACGAAAGACACCAACTATCTGCTCCGGCGCCAGCAGGCGCCAGAGAATCAACTTCGGCAACGATCGTGGCCTCACCCGACAGAGGGCCAGTAAGTTCCGTAAGCGCCAAATTTGTAACTCCGGTCCGACCTCTATATAAAGAGGTACCGGGGGGTTTTAGACGACAAGTAAAAAGCTAGTAACCACACCCACCCACGCGTGCTAGGGTTTTGGCTCGAGCCAATCCGCTATTGCACTTGTGTTTTTGAGTTCATACGATTCGACCTCTCTCTTTTTTGAATGTAGGGTATTATGCCTCGACAGTGATCCAAATCATGCTAACTCTTGAATCTTTCATAGATTAGGCCACCTCAAATACGAAGAGCGCATTGTATCCTCTCCGAATACGTAAATTTTATTGTGTCGGTGGTCAGAACACCGATAAGATTATTTTTAATTCTGTCGATTCAGCAGCAAATCGAAACTTCTACATCCTGCACCTGGAGGAAAATGGCATCACCTAGATGGGATTCTTCAGGTTACAACATCTATTATCTTCCACCACTGCATGAGCAAAGTAAATTATCTTGCGATTCTTCAGTAAGAAATTAAAATGGATTACTAGTGTGTGTGTGTGTAACTAGATTATTGGGCACTAGGCAACCTCAGATCACGAGCATTGCGATAAATCTTTCCGAAAATATAAAAAGACTTACAGATCACATGTCCGATTCTTATCAGACACATAATAAATTTCAATCTACAACCAATCTGTTGACAGAAACATGCATCACTGGATTTATTCAGAGCTATTGAATACCTAATAGCACACTTAGCGAATCAGATACATCCATCTTTTAGATCTCCACGTACTGCGCAAGATGAGCCTTACCTAGCCTCAGAGTGATGCTGAAGCTAAGATAACGGTGGCAATTGGCAAAGCTGATCATGTCCACCTGTGAATGCGGTTTGGTTTCGCTTTCGACGTCGACGCCACGTGAAGAACCTCTCAAAGGCTGGGATCATTTGAGCGCCTCCGGTCGCGTTGCTGGTTAAAGATTAGCCGCGCATGTTTTGTGATAAAAAAGGAAGCTAGAGAAGCATCTCGCCGGCTTTGTGAGTGCAATTAGTGCATGTCAATTCCGGAGCAGGAAGAACCTTCCTCCAAGTACATTTGAGGAAAAAGGGAGCCTTCTCATGGCCGTGCACTTCAAACATTTTGTTTCAATGGGAAGCTTTTATTCGATCTTGTGCGTTTTAAGTACTGCATTCTTTTTTATTAAAAAAATAATCAAGGTAGATCATCATACAGATAAATAAATATTTTAACTCTTCGCAATCGACATGGCTTATTAGGAATCGAAATCATTCATGTTTGATCATGGCAGACGAAAATGGTAGGAGTACACCGAAGAAAAAGTGAGAGCGAAAGTTTGGACAAGTATCTCGCAAATTCGGGTTTGTGCAATCATAATAGACAATCTTGAGATGACCCCACGGCTCAGATTTTTCTTGATGGAAAGGTTGGCACGTTCTGTGGAAGATCAAGAAGTTGGGACCGAAATTCCATACAACATGAGATTTCGGCCCCCGAATTAAAGAACAACGGAAGATCCGGACGTTGATGATGATGGCTAAGACAACGTTGCAGGTATCAACTTAATCTGCAAGATATATGGTCGATAATACGTAGCGTCTCTGCCGCAGTCTCTCATCATTGCTTAGCCGAAAACAATCAAACAGAAAACTATGGTTTCGGCGAAGATGTGTCACACGCAGACACGCTAGCTACTCGTAAGTGAAAGTAGATTACCAAATACCAATGCGGGGATAAGAACTATAAGAACTGTGATGCTGAAGTTACTGGCATCACTATCATGTTTAGGCAACGTACGTACGTCGAATTAAGCATGAACGGCATCTACTAGAACCGATCCTCCGTGGGCATGAAGCAACTGCTCCGTGCCGCGCTGCTTTCTTGGAGCCAAAAGCACTCCGCCGGCTGGCCTCCTCGCGCCGGGCTCCGCGACGGCGACGTGATGATGTTTCTCGCAACGGCGTGTCCGCGTCCCGCTCTCTTCGGTTCGCGCTTGAACTCCGTGACGCCGATGGCAACTGCTAAAGCGAGAGAGGCACCTCGATCGCGCCCCCGTGATGCTCGCGCGCGGCGTCGGCGTCGGCTCGAACGACTCGAGCAACCACTTGGACGCGCCTCGCGCGACGGCATCGTCCTGATGTGATGTGCATATGGAGCTTCGCGTTCAGAGGCATCTGGGCGGGTCGAACTCGAAGTGCCGGGTTAAAGTGGAGGAGGGTTCGTCGAGGTCGGTTTACGTCAATGCTGGAGTAAGATTGGATGGTGACACCGCAGAGACTGTAATTAGGACTTTTCATGAATCGACTCTTGTTTACAATACTTGATGCCTGAGTGCAGAGGAGCTCAAACTAAGCGAAGTTTGATTTGTGGTTTGCAACTTTCAGTGCAACATGGTGTTCCGGCTACTTGGCTGACAGCAACCAAATTAAGGTCATTTTTAAGTAGTCAAAGCTTATGCTTGCAACAGGAAAAAGTACTAACAGATTCCTTTCTCTAGCTCAGAATATATACTGGGAGCTACTAAACCCTACATACGTGATACGTCGAGAGCATAGAACAGGTGCTGTCTGTTCTCAGATGAGGTGCCAGCACACCGTGCCCTCGATCGACACAAGGAGGGCATCCAGGACAAGGTCATACAAAAACAAGTGATGTCGTAAAGCTCGCCCATGCCGGCAAGGCAAGATTATGAAGTTGGCGGTGCCGATTTCGATTTCTAAAGAAAAGCCATCTTAATTCGAGACTGGATTAGGTCTGATAACATCCATGGTTGTTCAGACCTCCATGCACCGGGCATTGGATGGAAGCCGATGGATGTTTCATCCCGATCGGAGGAAGAAGGGAGTCATGAATACACGAAAGCGAGCGTCATCAGTACTGGACGCAGAGGCGAGTTGGAGAAATCAATCAAGTCACGAGTTGATCTAGCATCTTTGCTAGTGCCCTTTACTTGCGTACTCCACTCTGCTGGTAGTATTCCGCTTCTACTTTCGCGGTGGCCGCTGGTCCGAAGAAGCCAATTCAAAAGCGCCTTTTTTTCTGCGCTGAAAACGAGTGCTCACAAGTCGCCGGAAAGCAAACGGATCGTTCAGGCATCACTCCGGCGCCGGTTGCTGAAGGCGACGGCACCGCGCCGTCCACTGCCTAACTGACAGGCCAAATCGTCTAGGAGTACTAGTACTGCCGCACGGTTCATGGCTCAGCAGCAACTTGCTTGTCCCTTGATCCTACCCCGCAAGTTTTATCTTTGCTAAACATAAAAGAGGCTTCTGGAAGCGTCAATCAGCAAGCGTATAAAAAGCAAGAGAAAACTCGGCTGTATTGCTCTCGTGATGCCGTCGTTAGCTCTCTTTTGACGCATGATTTACGGTTGACGTAACCGCTGTTTCGTCGTCAGCTACTAGTGCTAGTCTTAGCATCAGTTTTTCACATAGTTTTATGTAGGTACTTTCACCATCATCTGCCTTGTCTTGTAGTAACAAGGTTGCAAAGTCAGAAGTGTCACACGAGGGCCAAGGGGGTCCAGGTCCGTTCACCACCGGGCCAAGTGCGACGGCACCCTTGCTATGCCTAGGTAGGAGAATCGATGCGGTCTTTGGTATAGTATTCTTCTTTGATGACCGTGACGTCTCGACCGAAGCAGGAGGGAATTTCCAGCAGAAGCATTGTGGGTTAGACAGGTCAATTATTTGGTTTGGTGGCACCGTAGCGGCACAGCAGCAGGTGTGTGGGTGGGTAACACGCCTCCTTGATTGCCAGTAATGTCACTGTAAGTCCTGTTTGTATACAGTAAAAATGATGGGAAAACTAGCATGCCTTATGTCTTCGTGGTGTTGTCAATTTCGGGTTTTGTCTCCATTTTCTTGTCATCTGTAGGAAGATGATGACTGGAACAATGTTTCATCAGCAGGAAGAAGGTGATAATAAAAGTCACTAATTATCATAGTTACTTGCTTCTCTAGTTCCTGCAGAAAAAGGTTATCAAGAACCATAAAAATTTAAAAATAAGTTTACGGTTGAATTTGGATAAATCTAACTTGACCAATGATTAATAAATTTGATTAACAACACATGATACATCTACTTTTAAATTTATTATAAGAACTATTTTATATTGTATATTTTTATATTCGATGATGAAATGAAAATCAAAGTACCAAACATACACAACAAAAAGTGATATTATCAGGTTCAAAGCTCGCGTGAAGGATCATGGTTTCCATAAGAACGCTACAACTCTATTTGTAATCTCAACCTCTTATAAACTATAAAAGGGACCCTCGGGGAAAGACACACTTTCAGTGACTCAGAGGACTCTCTAATTCGCCCGACACGCATAACATTGTACGTAATATTGTTATTCTCCAGGGATCCAATCCAGTCTAAATCATGTCTCTCTTGACTGATCTTCAGCTAAGTAAAACGTTCACTGAACAAAAATATGTACCTGTCGATGTCTCAATTTTCACCTCCCGAACAGGTGTGGACCGAAACTAAGATTTATCAAAGTCGTTCATGGGGCTTAGCTCAAATACGAATAGTCATCTGTGTAACGGCTAGCCATGACTCCACGACGCACATCGCAGCATTTGAAGCCCGATTGATTGCCAGAGAGTTAACGCTAATTAAAAGGCCGTTACGCTTAATAGCGACGCTCGTTGTAATTAGAAATAGACGTTATCAGTGTTATAACGTGGCAATTGTAATTACCACGAGAGCCGCGTCTCTCTTATAAATATGTAACCTACCCGACAGGGCAAGACATCTGTTTCCAGAGCAAAAGAACACACACTCACTGGACGTAGGGTTGTTATCCTCCGAGAGGCCCGAACCAGTCTAAACAACTCGTGTCAGTCCTCTTCGTGATTAGCTTCACAATACTCACACATTCGACCCTATTTATAATATCTGCCAATCTCCCGAACTTGTATTTCAATCATCGATAGAGGCGCGCCAGGAAGGGGAGTGTGAGCTGAAGTTAGTTCAACTTTCATCCATGGCTTTCACAAGCAACATTGTGTTCTCGGCTGGCATCATGTTCTGTTTTGGGACATTGGTTTTTGTCGCCGATGAAGAAGGTTCTTTGGCCCATCGTCCGGAGTTCCTAGAAGTTTTTTTTCTCAGATCGTGTTTGAGATGCCTACTACGATTGAGATTCTAAGTGTACCACTCAGGTCCCGACCATCTGTCGGTCCTTCAAAGTATCAATTGGAGCAGCTACCAACCCAGTTCAAGGTGATTCTTAACTTTGTCAATGGCAAGTTCTTTGGGCTGGGGCTGGAATGCTACAACTCCAGTAGATACAGCGACAATGACTACACCAACGATGATTTCGGCTCTGATGAGGATTATCCCTCAAGAATGAGGTATCCGAAGTGGAATCGCAATATTGAGATGCGAGAGATCAATGTGGCTGGGAGAAATGATCCAGCACCTTCTGCTGGGTCATCGAGTAATCTTCCCATCATTGGTTCTAGTGCACACAGGACCAACTTGCCAGGTCCCCTGATAAGAAATCTACAAACTGATTTTGAAGCTACTCGTGTCCAAACAATCCTAGAGTGCATGCAGCATTTGGCAGCTAATGGTTCGCCCTTTGCTCCATTGGTCCAGCAAAGATTAGAGATTGCGAGTCGCATAGGCCATGCTACGCCGTCAGGTCAAAATCAGCCTAAGACTTCAGGCCGTGGCAATTCTCATGGAGATATATCCTCCCAAAGAGTACCCTCTGCTTCGGCCACATCGCCCTGGTGTGACACCGTCTCTCTGTTGGAGATTTACGACATAGCCTCGACAGGCAACGAAGTCAAAAGGGTCAATCTGGTGAACTCCCGCGCAGACATGATACGCGCAATGACATTGATGTCAACAGACGTCATAGAGAGGCAGCTGAAGTTGCTCCTCATTGGGCTCGATCGAGCCGGAGCTCATTTAAAGCTCTTGTTCCATCGTCAAGTTTAGTGGCCTAAGAAATTCAAGCCAGGCCGGCCTGATCGAGAAATATGACGGATCATTAAATTCTGAAGAATTCCTTCAGATTTACTCCACGGTTATAGAAGCCACTGGGGAAGATGATAGAGTAAAGGCTAATTATTTGCCTACTGCTCTGTCAGGACCAATTCGATCATGGCTGATGAATCCTCTCGAGTCCACGTTTCAGACTTGGGATCAGCTCTACGCGACCTTCATCGAGAATTTTCCGAGGACCTTTGAAAGGCCCTCGACAGCGAAAACACTTCGAACCATCAAACAAAAACCCGATGAGAGTCTTCGAGATTATGTGAAGAGGTTCAGTCAGAGAAGGAGTATCTGATGTGTACACCGCAGAACAGTTAGCCATCAAGGAACCACGAACAGTGGACCACCTCTTGTCAATCGTCGAAACCTGCAACAAGGCATCAGAAGCTCGAGCCCGGATTACAGGAGAAGCCAAGACTAAGAGCTCTCGCAAAAAATCTGATGAACGAGAGCTTAATATCGCTAAAAAAGAAGGTAGTGAACGTCATGAAAAGAAGAAGCGACCCTTCGACAGACCGAAGATGTACTGAAGTGGTGCCCGGTTCATTGGTCCAGGTTCCATAACTTCACTTATTGCACTTATTACATTGATCAAATGAAAAATGGTGTTCTAGAACCTCCGGCAGCACCTCGACCCGAGGCTCCGGTCAAGAGCCGTTGGAGGGTCGAGGAGGAAGATGAAGAAAAATGTCTCGAAGTTAACATGATCTTCGGTGGAAGTACTATGGTTCCATCTAAAACTCAGTACAAAAAGTACGAGCAGGAGGTGCTCAATGCTATTCTCGTTAGCAAGAAGATGCGGTGGCATGAAGTCCCGATCACGTTCAGCCTTGAAGATCACCCGAAGAAGTGTGCTGGGATACATGGTCTCTGAAATAGGGATCGATGCAAACCCGAAGAAGGTGGAAGCTATTGAACAGCTGTAACCACCTTGAACTCGGAAGAAAATCCAGAAGCTAGTTGGCATGATGGTTGCCCTTAGTAGATTCATATTCCAATCGGGAGAAAAAAGGTATACCATTTTATAAGCTTTTACGCAAACAAGATAGATTTCAATTGGATAGTCAAGCGGAAGCGGCTTTTTTAGAGCTGAAGCAATATCTCAAGAATATGCCTACCCTGATTCTACCAAAGTCCGAAGAAGAGTTGTTGCTTTATGTGGCAGCTTCGGATTCGATGGTTAGTACTGTTCTGACAGTAGATCGGGTCAATGATCAAGATAATTTAGTTCAGTCACCAGTGTATTTTATTAGTAAAATCTTGAAGGATGCTCAAACAAGGTACCCACAGGCTCAGAAGTTGTTATATGTCGTGCTGATGACATCTCGGAAGCTGAAGCATTATTTCTTGGCACATCCAATCAAGGTAGTATCTGATCGCCCACTCTCTCGCATTTTGTACAGTAGAGATGCTACTGGATGCATATCTCATTGGGCAGTAGAGTTGTGACAATTTTATATAGAATTCATACCTCAAAATGCCATCAAGAGTCAAGCTTTAGCGGATTTTATTGTTGAATGGACCCTATCTAGTCCTCAAGATGAAGAGGCATTGCCCGATCATTGGGTGATGTATTTTGATGGTTTCTTTACTCTAATAGGGGCTGGGGCTGGTGTTGTGTTAAAACCTCCCGAAGGGGAGCCTTTGAAGTATGCTATTCAGTTAAAATTTAAAGCCATCAATAATATTACAGAATATGAAGGCTTGATTAATGGCCTGCGCATTGCTAAGTCTATGGGCATCAAGAGATTACTGATTCGAGGCGATTCTCAATTAGTGGCCCGACAGGTCCATAAGGAGTATGAATGCAAGGATGAGAAGATGTCTGCGTATTTAGAAGCTGTTCGGGCAATGGAAATTTCTTTCAACGGATTTGAAATTCGATACATTCTCGATTAGATAACCAAGATGCAGATCATCTCGCCTGATTGGCCTCTTCCCGATCAGCAATGCCCGATGATGTTATTATTTAAGAAATCTTACAGCTATCTGTGTTGCTTAAGGTGCTCACTTGGGCTCATGAAATATCTTTACTTGATCTTGAAGAGCCCGAAGATTAGAGATACCCGATCAAAGTATTCATTGAAGGTGACCCAATTACAGATAATGATCCGGCAACTGAGCGCATTGCTCGAATTGTCAAATATTACACCATTATTGATGGGGTATTATAAAAAGAAAGAAGAAATGGGATGCTGATGAGGTATATCTCTCAAGATGAAGATATGCAACTGCTCAATGATATACATGAAGGAGTTTGTGGCTCTCATAATTCTGTCAGAACTTTGGTTGGAAAAGCATTTCGCCATGGGTTTTACTAGCCGACAGCAAATCAAGATGCCACTGATCTAATACGCAAATGCAGTCATTACCAATTTTCCAGCATCAAACAACTAAACATGCTAGCTCTCTGCATACCATCCCTCTGTTCTAGCCATTTGTTATCTGAGGAATTGATATCATCGGTCCTTTGCCCAAGGGACAGAAAGGATACAAGCACATTATTGTGGCCATTGATACCTTTACCAAGTGGATAAAAGCTGAGCCACTGGTAAACATTACTCAAGAAGTTGCAGCCAAGTTTTTGAAGGGAATTGTTGTGCGCTTTGGAGTTCTAAAGCGGATCATCACAGATAATGGGACTCAGTTAAAAAAAATAAGTTTCAGCGGAGCTACAACACTCAGTCTCTTCGGTAGCTCACCCGCAAACCAATGGCCAAGTTGAAAGAGCCAACGGTTTATCATTCAAGGGATGAAGAAACAAATGTGAGAAAAGTTAGAAGCTAAAGGAAGAAATTGGGTACAAGAACTGCCTACAGTATTGTGGTCCTTGCGCACAAACTTGAGTCGAACAACCAGAGATACACCGTTTAATCTGGTATATGGGGCTGATGCAGTATTGCCCTCGGAAGTACGTTTGGGTTCTTGTTGGGTGTTGTATTTTACAGAAAAAGTCAAGCCGAAGCAAGAGATCTGGATCTTACCTTATTAGAAGAGTCCAGAAAACAGAAAGTGATAAAAGTAGAGAAATATCAAGCCCTGCTGCGCAAGCACTATAACAAGAAAGTTGTGCATCGTATTATGAAGATCAGAGATTTAGTCCTCAAGAAAGATATCAACACCACAGATAAGCAGAAATTTTCTTCTCCTTAGGAAGGGCCTTACATCATAGTTGATCAAGTATCTCACGGGGCTTACGTACTGACTCATATCAATGGCGGTTTGTTACCGAACACATGCAATGCTGACCAGTTACGAAAATTCTATGTGTAATGTGTATTTGGTGAAATTTTGAATAAAAAATAATCGTTCATTCTCAAGAAATTGTTTTTATCATATAAGAAAGCTTTAGCCATCCCGTATGATTCAATAAAGTGCTCATTTTCTTTTTCCCATTCGGGATCTCTATCTTGACCGCCAGACGGTAACACAAGATATGACCCTGATAGGCACCTGTGGCCTCTTATCATCAATGATCCTTTTAAATCACCATTCGGTCTCTCTATCTTGGCCGTCAGACAGTAACACAAGATATGACCCTGATAGGCACTTGCGGCCACTTATCATCAATGATTTTTTCAGATCACCATTCGAGCACTCTATCTTGACCGCCGGACAGTTTCACAAGATACGACCCTGATAAGCACTTGCGGTCATCTCTAAGAGTGATTTTCTTGAAACAGCTATCTTATATAACTACGTGCTTAATCACACCAACCCACAATGGGCACAACCTATGTACCTTTTGATATAACAATTTTAGACACGAATGTCTTTTTCACAAGGTTGAAGTCCTAAAATACCTATCGAGTGCATATGATTTACTTTATGTTCCTTTCTACACGCACATATACATTGCGTGCAGAAAGCAAAGAGCTACATATATCATACTCATAAATGATTGTGTAATTTACAATCTATATATACTACATGTATCACATTAGTTTTCATCTGAATAGTGGTCAGTACTGCTAAGATCATCTACAAACGACTTAGCAGCATTAACTAAATCTTTTACAAGCTTATGGCATTGTTTTGATGAGGAACATTGAAATCCAAAACAAACTAAAGAAACATCCAGATCAAGATAATGACTTTTGGAGCAGGCAAGCATATATGATGCTTTAATGACCATATCTTCAGAAGATGATGACTTCTGCAATTTATTATTTTCAGCTTCAGCAACTTCTAACTTGGACTTGACAGTCTCTAGTTCAGTGGTCACCTTTTGAAGTTGCTTGCTCTTATTGGTAATCTATGACCTAGCCATTCTTTGCCAATTTTATATAAGTCAGATAAGATATAGTTCAAAGAACAAAACAGATTATGTTTCTCAAACATAGGCACATACTCTTTGCCACTTCTTTCAAGCTAGAAAACTTCTCTTGCAATTTAGCATAATCTGTTGTCTGAAGTCTTGCTTTTTCTTCAGCAACATCAATTAAAGATCCAGCAGCAGTGCAAGAGTCAACAACTTGTGTCCGCAAGGCATCAACTTGTTTCTGCAGGATATCTAATAAATTCATAACAGCTTCCCGAACAGATGAGAAGACTTTCTAATGATCATCGGGAGTTTCTTTTGTCTCATCTGTCCTCGGGGATGCAATGGCAGAAACAATTCTAGAAACTCTGAATAGGCTAACAATTTGTTAGTTCAAAGTTAATAAGGAGAAAGTTTGGTTCAGATCATACCTCATGTGAACAGTTTTTTTCACTTTCAATCGTTTGATGGTCCTTTTTAGGCCCTGTTGACGCTCTTCTTCCTGATCAAAAGGGTGAAGTCCTTTATAAATAGAAGTGAAAACTTGTTTGAGTAAAACCAAATACCCCTGAAGTTAAGAATTTCTTGCCTCTGATTCACGAGAACGTTTGATGGTACCAAACTGCATTGGATGAGGAGAGGATTGAGCCATGATATATGCAAGGGCTGAACCACTAAATCTTGGAGTTGTTGCTTAAAGAATATTAGAGCCAGCTGGAGAAACTCTTTTGGGAGCAGCAAAAGAGTGGCTTATTGAGGCACTTGCAGCCTGCATCTCTAAGGCCCTCACTCCTATATACTCTTGGGGAGTTAAAGCTTGTTGCTCTAGGACTCCTATCACAGGTACAGCACCTGACAATTTTCCATATGATAAAGGTTTCACTGCCTCTCCAGATAGTTCAGGCAAAGTGTCAGCCTGACCTTGTTCGGGAATGTTATCTCCGGCAGTCTCTTTATTGCTCTCATCATCATTATCATCATCGAGGACAACATCAACGTCATGTGATTCAATGGCAAACCTCCCTGTGATCAAAGATCAATGGTCAGAACAAGTAAAGAACAGGCAATACAGTACAGTTGAGAATAATTAGTACCTCTGGAGGAGGATTTGCAGCAGAAAAGGATGGAGGAAGGCCCTCTGGCCTGGTGACTTTGTGATCACTCAAGATCTCTTTAAGACGAGCCATCACTTCGTCTTCTGAAATCTCTGCAATGGTTCAATACACCAGAGTGTCAAGTAACTGAAAGTATATATCAATTATTGAAGTTACTAAAGATTACCTTTGGGAGAAGAACTTGTTGTATCTCGAAGACCAGTATAACCAAAGGCTAATGGATGCCTTATCGCGAGTGGATTCAACCATCTTCACACAAATTTATCAACAATGATTTTTCCATTCAGTCCCTTGCGTTTGAGCTCTAGAATTTCTGCAAGGAATGCCCTGATTCTGTTGGATTGATTTGAAGGATAATTTGCACTTGGAGCAATGTATGGCATTATGTACTTCCCCTTTACTTCTGATTTGTTCAGAATCTCTATGAGGAACCACGTATGATCACTTTTCTTCCAGCACTTTCTGAGGCACGGATCTATATATTGTTTTTCACTCCTTAGGGTGAAGCCAACCGAAAAGACCATCACTTGTTTACCATAGTAAGAGGCTATGTACAAAGTTTTCCACAGTGCAAAGTCTGGTTCGATTCCTATCCAGTATTCACAAAGCATTACAAATATGCTTAAAAAAGCCACGACACTAGGTTTAAGGTGTACCAACTCTATCTTATAAGCTTGACAGACAGATATGAGGAATTCTGAAGCAGGAACACAAAATCCACGGAGAATGTGTAATTCAAAAATCGCTAATTGTCCATCAGAAGGTCCAGCATAATCTTTAACCTCTGTAATCTCAGATATTACGAATTCAGAGATAATACATAGGTCATACAAGCTCTTCAGTCTCTTTTGAGTCATGGTGGTGGTCTTTCGGTACTTCATCTTGTCCTCTTCATTTCCAGAAGCCATAGCACTGCGAGCCGAACGAGGAGACATGGAAGAACTATCAGATTTTGAATGCCTAGACGAGGACATAACCTAAAAGAGGATTTGAGGGCGGCGTAGAGTGTCGCTTAAGTGGTGATGCTTGGATTGCAAAGAAAGAATGGGGAACGGCGCTGAGATAGTGGAAAAACTTTCTCTCGGTGCTAGGCCTAATGAAGACACAACAGTGGCTGTTATTAAAATTCGAATCGACAAAACTTCTCTAAGAAGGAACCCCAAATGTTCGAACAGCTACCGGTCCGAGGAGAAGCGGCAAAATGCCTGATGTGCTTAACGCACGTAAAGGGTTCAATGCCCGAACAACTATTGGTCCGAGGAGAAGCGGTAAAATGCCCGATGTGCTTAATGCACGCAAGGGGCTCAATGCTCGAACAGCTATTGGTCCGAGGGAAAGCGGCAAATGCCCGATGTGTTTAACGCACACAAGGGACTGAATGCCCCAACATTCGAAGTGCTCAACGCATTGCAAAAGGGGCCCATGGCATCCTCTTTTCTAAGCCCGATGAGCTCAACGCTCGCAAGGGAATCGGGTACAATGTGCCGCAAACACTCGATGTGCTCAAACACGCTAAATGGGTTCGGTCGTTTGTGCCTCTTTGTGCCTAAGGTGCTTAACGCGCTTGAAGAATTCAAATATCAATACTTGAACGTCCGAAGGGACTAATTCTGAGTATGAACGGTTCGGCTAACTATAGTTGTAGTAATGCGCTAAGGAAAGTAAGCCCGAACAAATACATACTCAGAATTCTTAAAAAATGTTTCATAAGATATATCCAAATCCTTTCGCATTACACATTTTTCGATTGAAGGAAGCTTCATAGAAGATGATACAAGACTTTTTCACTACCACAGTTACATTATTGGTCCAAGAACTACAATTAAGAGGAAAAAAGTCCTAAACCTAAACAGAGCTATCATCCTCTTCATTCTTGGACGGAGACTTCTTCTGAACAACAAGAGGAGAGATGATTCCAAGGGACCAAGGTTCTCCTGGCCAGCCGCTTCTTCTTCTTCTCCTCTCTCTGAGGAAGACATCAACGAATGATGTGCTGAGTGAGGAAGAATCGAAGGAGGAGCTTCAGCGCTCTCGTCTTCTCCATCGTGATCCTCTCTTTCAGAGTCACTCAAGAATACCACCTCATCAGGCCTTGCACCCTCCGGTGGCTTTTATTCAATTCGATATGAAGACGTCGAGCAAATTCAGCATCTCCAGAAGTATCGAGATCAGCCTCTAGATCTACAACATTCAGGTCGTCTTTCTCCATCAACTCAGAAAACCCACCAGAAAAAACCTCATAGATCTCCTTAATGGTGGGTAACCTGGGAGAAAGAATACGATTCGCCGGATCCCTTGACACAGCAAGGGCTGGAGGCTCTTGCACCCCTGCGAAAGAAGAATCCTCTTCAGCACTCGTCGACAAAAATCAAATCCTTTTAACGGAGCGTTTCTTACCCATGGTTGCGCTTGAGTGGTTATTTTGTAAGGATCTGAAAGGAATAGAGAAAGAAAATATTTTGAAAAAGAACTTTATCCCATTCTCCCTATTTATAAGCGGAGAACGATCCTTCAAGATCCCAAAGAACGCCTAGTCTTTGCAAAAATCGAGGTGATAGAAGAAAAGACGAAAATGGAATCCAACCGTCGAGTCTTGTCATTTGAACACCTCCCCAAGTTTGCAGCAGTAATGATAGAGAGGAGATACGGTTCGATCTTATCGATCAAGTCACCGAAGACCGAAGGTAGGCAGCCACTTGAAGACGTGTTCAGAGGTTTATGTCGATGCCTCAATTTCCACCTCCTGAACAAACGTGGGCCAAAACCAAGATTTGCCCATGACTCTACGACGCACGATGCGGCATTTGAAGCACGATTGATTTTCAGAGAGTTAACGCTAATTAAAGAGCTGTTACGCTTAATAGCCGCGCTCGTTTTAATTAAAAATAGACGTTATCAGTGTTATGACGTGGTAATTGTCGTTACCACGGGAGGCGCGTCTCTGCTATAAATATGTAACCTGTCCGACAGGACAAGATATCTGTTTTCAGAGAAAAAAACACGCACTCACTGGACGTAAGGTTGTTATCTTCCAAAAGACCCGAACCAGTTTAAACCACTCGTGTCAATTCTCTTCGTGATTAGCTTCATAATACTCACATATTTTACCTATTTATAATATTTATCAATCTCCCGAATCGTATTTTACTCATCGACGTTACCTATCCTAATCCTAAATCGTACGTACATCGATAATGTTATTTAAGTTGATTAAATTTATAGAACTTTTTAATCCGCGATAGATTGAACCAAACCTAAATCTAAACTTAGGACGAGGGAGTACTACGTACGCATCTGAGCCTCTGGCAGCGGGCTGCAAATAGCAAGGTTTCAACAAGCAGACGACGCGGCCGGCCGCGACCAACTGACCACGCTCCCTGGGGGCCCCTGCCGCTGTGGTTCACCTTATCTCGCAGCACTACTGCATGTCGCTTTTTGCTGAGATGCTCTTCACAGAAGCGAATCGGAGCAGCCTCGCCGCTCAAATTGCCGCCGGTCCCCTGCCACAACAGGATTCTAGCAGCTTGTTCGGTGTAGGCTCGATAGCACGGGCCCGGAACGGCCAGAACCACAGAAACGGCAAGTTGAGTTGCAGGCCATGCTCTGATGTTGCTGCCTCGTTGCGTGCTTATGCATTCCCGCGGAATGCAGGCTAGAAGTGGGTCACATAAACTTCTCGTAAGCAAGCTTCATTTCTCAACAAAACCAGCGTACTTAACGTCATGGAGCGGGACAGCCGGATTGTCTGCTAGAGAACCCGGTACGAGCAAGCTCGTCGTAGCCGTTGAAAAACAGAGCCGCACCAGCAATTTCGGCCGATTCTACCAGCCACCGCGCCGTCCTCCTACCGGGTGCGTGCCTCTCACCTCATCCGCTCCGTACCGGCTGCCACCGCCGAGCGTGCATGCGGCACTGGTCCAAGCAGGAAGGCCGCGTGGTCCACTCGGCGCAAAGACGTGAGGCTGCCGCGCGCGCGCGATGGGGACTCGGGATATTCGCGCGCCGGAACGGCACATCACAAAAGCGGCGAGAGCCCTTTCCTCCCGGCGGCATCCGCTTGTCCTCTGCTCTGCCGTGGTGGCCTCGGCTTTCCCACAAAAGCCACCCGCGACCCGAACACACCAGCCGTCCGCTACGCGTCGGGCTGCGGGCGGAAGTGCGCGCGCGCTTGGCGCCCGTGCTCGTTTCGGCTTCGCGACGGCGGGGGTCGTCACCGGCCGTACGGCGCCCCCACGGCAGGGGTCGTCTTTGATATACATCAGCGTTGGCCAGAAAACCGGCCGGCGGTCTTATTCTTAAGCGTGACGACCGGGAGGGCGACGGCCTCTCTAGGACCAAAGAGCCAAAGTCATCGCCGACGTACGCGCGGTCGCGTCAGCGTGGTGCGGTACAGGCGTGTACAGAAACGCAGGGACGGAGGCTACGATGTGCTTCACACGGCTGCTAGCGATACGGGGCGGGTTAAGGCTAAACCGAGGCGTGAACTCGTCCGGGAATGTTCTTTGGGTATGCCAGCGGCCGCTCGAGACTGGAACATACAATAAAGCGCATGAGGGTGTAAAGAAAGCTAGTGCTCGCAGCCTGGTAAAGTTTTTGCTATTTGATCATCTGGAAGCATAAAATCATGGCCAGTTTTTGCCCCAGCTGGAGCGGCCAGGCATATGCTAATTGTCCACGGTCACCGGCTGGCTGCCCGGCCAGTCATCACGGTCACAGCAGGATTCGATCGCGACGCGCCGGTGTAGATACACATCCGCTTCCCTCTCCTCTGTAATCTCAGGTGGGTGTCATCTCAGGTAGGTGCGTGCCGGGAGACGCGCGCGACTTGCAAGAAAACGGAAGCAAAGACGAGGACGCACATGCGTTTTGCTCCGCATCCATCTTCGGGCAGGGGCAGGCTGCAGGCGGCACGTGTGAACGGGACCTCCCCATCGGCATCTCCTCCTCCTCGCGGCCGCCGCCACGGAATCTCGCACGGCGCCAGCGCCAGAGACCTACTCCCTGCTCCCTCGTATATTCGTCCACCTGGCCTGCAGCTCGCTAAAATCTCTGTCGCGTCACGTTCGCGCTCGTCCCACCAAAGCCAGTCCAGGCGTGCCGGCTTGCTCCACGGTCGACAAGGACGGCGAGCGAGTTTATTCTGCCGCACGACGGGCAGTTCGTTCCCCTCGTCGCCGTCCGTTGCAGGTGCGCCAGTAATCTTGGATTCTTGTACAGCAACCAGCAACATCTAACCGTGCGAGCTGCTTGTTGCCACGCTGCCTGGGTTTAGGTTCGGGGCGGGCACCCTACGCGTACGGCGGGTCGTACGTCGCCGAACGCGACAGAAGCGGACGTGTCCAGGCGCCCGTGTCCCACGGTCCGTACGTTCAACTGCAAGCCCGGATGCTTTTTTTAACTCCTTGGTTTGGATTAGCGGTGCCAGTACGTGACAAAAACAGTGAGGAATCAAGTTGAGTTTTTGTTCCATGGCGACGGTGCTTTCGACTCGAGGGTCGAGGCCGCCGCCGCGCGCACTTCTGTTGGCTGCGGATCAAGACGCTCGACAAACGAGTAGCGTGAAGAGAACGGGAGCGCCGCGCATCCAGCTAGCTCGCCCGTGATTCCTGTTGACTGAACTGCTGTGTGTTATAGTACTGCAATAATACATGTCGCTAGCTAATCCGTCTTGCATTAGGTCACGGGGTTTAACTTTAGCATTGCAAGCGGCATTCTCAACTAGTGGTAACATAGGTAACATAGCTCCAGCTACCGAGCACCCCTGCGTCAACTTGCCAGTCACAGGCGCGAGGGAAGAACAGAGCAGGTGTCCGGTGAGAAATACTCCTGGAGACACCTGGTCGCTAGTCCTGTTCTTTCCGTCCCCTCGGGTGCCCTTGGTAAGTGATCCTGCCCTTTCACTCGTCGCACCATGTGATTTCTCAGGTTACGGATTTTATTTTGAGTCTGATTTGCATGTATAAACATGCATAAATATCTTCTCGATCTATACGTGTTGATGGATCAAATCTAGAGCCAACATTTAAGGTGGCGGCGAGGCGCCATTGGATGATCATGTGCGACTGACACCAAGGTATCCACAACACGGGAGGACGGTTTTAGATCTGATTCTTCCTGAGTGAAGGACAGTTAATTAAACAAATGTGTTATTATTACTAGACAAAACTTCGTTTATATATTCTATACAACGAGTGTGGCATACCATAGAGCATATATACATATTGATTGCTCCGAGTGAATCACAACTGTCATTTGATATCTAACAATTTTTAATAAGAAAGTATCTAGTCAAAAGTACCAAACTAATTGAACAGTACCAAAAATGATAAATCTGACACCAATTTTTAAAAATTAATGATTGAGACTAAATGAGAAGAGGGAGGTACCTCTAATACCTCATTACCGTAACACCTCTCATATTGATCTATTCCAATGCTTTCAGTAGAGGAACCCTAAAAAATCTCTTGATTGACCCACACGACGACGTGCGTCTGGGTGGCAACTCAATTCGCATCGCATGTTAAAATTATGTATTGGCCGCAAGACAGGTTAGCCTTTCGAGGCCGGGAACGATAGGCCACAATGAGCTATTCCAGCTCCTAGTATCCGACCTCTGATAAGCTCCTGTAGCCGGTGGTGGTATCTTTCTAGGGCCACACATAAAGGGTTTCCGATGGTCAACTATAACGGAATCATTCTCTCCCTAAAGTTCAAATCCTGATATTGGCCATACTCCTCATCAGTCTAATCACAATCGAGAAACAGCTGATAAAATTAATATGAGCATGATTTGTTTTTAAAAAATATGAGCATGATAAAACTCGAACGTGTGCACGGTCCAGGATCCGTCTGTCAACCATCTTTTGACATACGACATGGCCAGCAAAGTTCAGACCAATCGCATTCTCCGTATAAACAAATCATAAAAGAGATCCCTTTGAGAGAAAAATAAGATAAAAAGATACCAAAAGCGGAACATCATTTTCATTGCAAACAATTTTTTTTAAAGAAAAAACTATCACGTTGCTTTCCATAATACTATAAACCGCTAAATATGTGGTACTTTGTATCGTGAAGCATATGAAAACTGATGCAAGCCGCGGGCGAAAATTTCAGAAAAACGGAGAAAGGCTACCGGGTCAACGCGTGGACCAACTCGGCAGCGTTTGATGACGAGCAGCATGGGGTTCGTTTGCAGTTTGCACAAAAACAAAGCGCATTATGGCTCGTCATGTTGCTAAAGTAAGATATCTCCACTGCCCCGTCGCCGGAGTTGAATTCCAGACGAAAAGACAAGCTCGTTCATACAAATGGCCCAATAAAACATGCCAATTATGCAGCTCAAGTCGTTGGCTGACGGAATTAAGCAATGCTCGCACGGACAGAGGCGGAGCGGTCGCTGACGAGATCCCGTCACGGCGACACTTGCCGATGCCGGGGCCAACGGAACCAGAGCGTGACCAATGATCGGTGTCTTGCCCTGCCCCGGCTGCCTTTATTGATCGCGTCCGTCCATTCATTTTTCGGAGCTGATTTCTTCGCTCGGATCATTCGTTTTCAAACTCGAATTTAACCAAATGCAGGTGCGCGAAGGTGACGTGATTTTGCCGAGACGACAGGCTCGTTCGTGAAGACGGCGATATGTTTTTTCGAGAACACGCTCATCGATCGTGAATCTGGTGATGTCCACTGTTACGGTCTCACAGATCAGAGATCAGCTATGTTGTTAATGGAAGCACTAGCCAAGATTGGTTTTGCTCTGCTGAAGCTCTAGATCTCTAGTTTATTTACAGGCCATGTTGCACGTGCATGACACTTTCAGGCGGCCAATAACACACACCAGCCGTTCCGTCAGGGGAGGGCCATGCCCTGGAGCGTACATACATGGTCAACTGATCCAGCACAAGGAAGAGAAAAAAAGTGCTTTATGACCTATTGCTGCTGCAAACGTAACAAGCACGGGTTGGACCTCCGGTCCGTAACGGTAAACCCTCCACGCTTGAATCCTGCCAAGTCGCACAATTTGACGCAACTCCAACCTCAGGTTATTTTTATAGAAAATTCAAAAAAGTGTTAAGTGCTGTCAGACAATTTAATACTTGGCCAAACATATAAATAAACAATGATCAAGAAGGTGAATTTCACAATGCTGTTTGAGTATTTCTGAAATATGTACAGTCATACGAAGCAGGATCGGAGCGAATGTTGCATGATATTCGTCACTGGTGTGTCAAATTATTGAATCTCAGTGAAACGAGTCTTAAATTATTTTAAAAAAATTGTAATGACAGTTAATCCACGTTTCTATGGGGAAACGGTTCCTTCGTTGTCGATAACTACCCACTCCGTAATCACTGCATTAATCATTGTCACACATTGCAGCATGTTGTGACTGGTTCCATACCAAACAACTCAGAACCGTGCATCACCGAATCGGCAAGGAGCGTGATTGTTGGCTGGAAGCCGTATAACGCGTGCTTAGCGAGGTTCATGAACAGGCGAGTTGGTACAATCCACAAATCAGATCACACGCCACATAATTGGGTAGTAGGTGTCTCCCGCAAAAGCTTCCCAAAAGGGAACTCCAGAACGGACGCAGCGCGTCCACCAACCACCAGATGCGCACGCCCTTATTTAAACGAACCAAATCAGCGCCAATTAAATTAAACTGATATAATGACTCAACATAACTTGATTCCATATTGTATTGCCCTCTCTTAAAAGAACACTATGTTGCAGTATGTGCAGAGAAGGGAAACTACTTAAAAGTCATCATTAAGTAGCGATGTATGCAAAGCTAGACAACGAGCATTTCATAATACACTCGTTCTGCATATCTTTAGGATAAAAGAAATCGTTTCCATGAGACTTTCTTTCATTGAAGAAGTCCATGACTTGTTCTAGGTGATATGAGGTTGAACAGGCCAGGCTTTAGAAAAAATGCAAAGAAGGAAGGGTGGAATAAAAAACAAAAAGATGACCCCTTCTTTCTTCCTGAGCATTACCGAGAAATATTCTTTCTTTCTACGTTAGGTTGGGTTTCAGATGTATATCATTTATTATATGAAACCAAAAAGAAGAAATGACAAGAGAGTTGTATATAAATGGAGGATAAAATTACGATGTGGAAAACAAAACAGGGGTTTGTACAATGACACTGTACAACAATTTAGAAAAGGGATGTAGCACAGCTTGGTGGCGTGTTTGTTTTGGGTACAAAATGTCACGGGTTCCAATCCTATCATCCCTACCTATTACTTCTTCTATGGGCAGTAACGAGGGATCAATTGAGATCAATTCAAATTGGACAAAATTCATAGTTTCATTTTTCTATATGCATGCGGTACAAAAATCATCCTTTTCTTTACTGCTTTATCTCCTGTCGTAAGAAAGCGCTTTTAGTTCAGCTCGGTAGAACGTGGGTCTCCAAAACCCAATGTTGTAGGTTCAAATCCTACAGAGTGTGATTATGTTCTTGTTATGTCGAATCAAAAAAAGAACTTAACAAAGTGGAATGTCCGACTACTGTTCTTAACCCAAATCAAAGAAAACAACAGAAATACTCGACCAGGAGATGAGACCACTGACCAATCTCCATCCATTTTCCCTTGCCTTTCCTTTACGGGTATGCCAGTTTTAGGAGACCTTATAGGAATAATAGTCTAATAGACCAACTAGAGGAGAGGAATCCTTCATGAATCGCCTTGCCTTGCTGGTTTATGAAAAACCGCCCGTGGAACTCTTGTTTTGAGGAAGCAATGAACATTGTCTTTTTCCATTCTCAATAAATGAGGAAGGAGGGGTGAGGTCCTCACTTGCGAGTGAGGCAAGGCTTTCTTTTATAATACATCCTACCCTATTTTGGTTGACGATTGCATTCTATTCCAATTTTTCACTTGTTTTTCTTGTCACTGTGGTGAGACCAGATGAAAGAGAACTATTTTCCGTTTCCAGACAGACCCCGAGCCGAGGTTGGAACAATTCTTTTTTGTTGTTTTTGGTTCCTTCTTTCTTATTTAGAATAAGTGAGTCTCTTCCATTCGGTTCATTAGCTTTAGGAAAAATAGAAGCAGCGGAAATGCTCGCTTCTAAAAAAAGACTTAAAGGCTCTGATCAAGGCAATGAACATTTTTCACTTGGAAACTAATAAGAAAGGAATTCAAATCATAGTTCAATACAGACTTTTTATCCTTTAAGAAGGGTGAAACTTTCCTTCCAATACTTGTGCGCTTTACCCATCTCTACTGAACAAACCCACTACACATCGCTGGCAAAACCTACATCGAGTGGCAGGGTATGTGTGTAGGCCTTTTCAAGGACATTCGAAACAACATGTCGATAAATAGCTATAGAAACTGGGGCTAGATCGAGAGTTCTGACCTTTTCGTTGGTGATCTTTCTAACTCTTATTTTTCTAGCGAAAGAACGCCCTTCTGAGCGATGATCTCCTACAAGCTGAGTATAGTAAGGTTGACTTCAATTGAGATAGAAATGTCACTGGTCAGCTCCTTAGCGTGACAATTAACATCACTTTCTTATTACCTAAGAGATTAGATAAGGGAAGAAGGCAGGCCAAAGCTTATAGATTCGGAGATGGTACTTCTAACGCATCTGAGTCGGTCCTACAACCCCTTCCGGCTGAGACACGAATCCTAGCCTATCTGAGTCGCAGAATGAAGGGCTCTTCAGAGGCGCCACCCAAGTCTCCTTTGAGACTTCGGAGTCAGGAATGATTTTTCCAAGGAAGGCGGATTTTCTTCGTTCCGCAGCACGAACAGGGTGTACAGAAGATCGATGTGCCATCTTTCTAACCACGTTCATTTGTTGTATGATCAGTAGGAAAGGGAGCCTTTGATAAAGGGACCCCCAACCAAGAAATCTACTGTCTCAGAGCAACAGTCAAGCTCGTATCGTGGAACTCAAACATTTCTTTGATTGATAGGTCGGATAGGAAGCAGGCAAGCAAACCAAGTTATAGGTTTGGAAGTTAGAACTCGGAAAGGTTATCCTGTGACTACCTTTGAAGTCTTTGGGTAGAACATCATGTTAAGGTCTTATGATGAGCCACGCGCATATGAGATGAGGTTTACTGCAGCTTAAGAAAGGGGAATGAACATGGAGATCAAACAAGAAGCATGTGTTCAGTACTACTGGTAAAACACAAAGTTTGAACTCGGTCATGTATGGTGTACTCCAGCAATGCCACCATGCGTTGGAACTGAGATCCAAAATGGTTTGAATTCAATGTCGTTGCCGAGACTATGAGGCAAAATCCTGGCCGATCTAGAGAGTCGAGTTAATGACGGATGGAAGTCATGCAGTTGAAATGTTCCTGATTCCCCATCAGATGGGCCCTCTAGAAAAGATGACACTTGGGACGTCGAGGAAAAAGAAAAAGAAAGATGACACTTGGACTGCTGGTGTACTCCTACATGCCATGCGGTTCCACTGAGGCCAGGTAACTTGAGCCGACGGGACTCTGGTCGATTCTTCATGGTTGATTGCTACTTCCACCGATTCCGTTCAGTCCGGTATGAGGACAGCGGGTTGTTATAATCAACTATCAAGCTAGAGTATCGAACGCTCTGCATTGATAATGTTCAGGTCGATCACGGTTGAAAATTGTTTATTTAAGATATGGATTTGGACTTGTATATGATTTTAGTTTCCCCTACTGCTCTTTTACCAAAATGTGTAATATCTGCTGCTTGACACAGGTAGCCACCAAGTTAATGAAATCAAAACAATACCGGTTTTCGGTAAGTCCGATTTTATCGAATGATCGATTTTTGTTTTAAAAATTCAAAAAAATAAAAAATTCCTATTTTCTAAACAGGCATTAGAATTAGAATTGATTTTAGAATCAAATTGTGTCGAGCCTCTCCTGCACCCAGTAGGCTGGAACCTGTGTAGGCCATAAAGCGACGGACCTGGAGTTTAACTGGAATGCAAATGCAATGCAACCTCGTCGCCGGGTCGGCGCCCGTTAAGGTCACCGGCGCTACGTCATCCTCACCCGCCTGGGCTGGCTGCCTGGCCTTGCTACGGGCACACCCAGCCCCGGCCTCACGCCGAGGTATTTATAGAGCTGCCCAGAGCGAGCCACCCTCCTCACACCGTCTTCTCTGTTTTCCAGAGCTAACAGCAGGGCCGAGTCGGAACAACTCCATTCCCGGAGCTCTGCGCGAGAGATAGATAGGGAGGCGGATAGGAAGAAAGGCTAGGGGAGGAATTGAGCCAGCGACCGAGAGGCTAGTGGAGAGTGCAGGCTGGCGATCGCGGGCGCGATGACGACGGCGGGCGTGCCGGGGTCGCCGGTGGGCGCCGCTGCGGCTGGCCTCGCGGCGCCGGAGGTGGCCGCGAGGGACGCGGTGATCGGGTGGTTCCGCGGCGAGTTCGCGGCGGCGAACGCCATGATCGACGCGCTGTGCGGCCACCTGGCGCAGATCGGGGGCGCCGCCGAGTACGAGCCGGTCTTCGCCGCGCTCCACCGCCGCCGCCTCAACTGGTTCCCCGTCCTCCACATGCAGAAGTTCTACCCTGTCACCGACGTCGCCGCCGAGCTGCGCCGCGTCGCGGAGGCGCGCGCCGCCGGGTCCTGCTGCCACTCCGAGGAGGAGGCCGCGTCCACGGTGATCCACGAGCCCATGGACGAGCTCCCCGCCGAACCCGAGCCGCAGCCGGAGCCGGAGCCCGAGCACGAGCGGGATCCCGTTGAACAGGATCCCGCAGCGCTGGGCGAGGAGCCTGGCGGTTCTGTCAACCACCCCATGGACCAGGTGCCGGACGCGGAGGTAGATTCCTCGGGAGATTCGTCGGAGCGGAAGGCCGCCTCCACGGAAGACGATACCGTCGCCGACGGAAGTAAGTACAATCATGACCGCGCGCTAATTCATTACTCGCGCGCTGACGTCAATTACTACTTGCCCTGCATCCTGCTCCCCCCGGCATTCGAATTTGCCGGACCCCGTCGTCGTTTACGTTAGCTCGGCGTCGAATCGATAATCACCGTGTTTCCATATGTTTTTTGAAATTTTCATTTCTCGGCCAGCTTTGCAGTTTTTGGATCTGAACGTTCTTCACCCGTGACTTTTTCTGCAATTTCTTTTCTCCAGCTAATTTCCTATTTTTGGGGGCCTATCTAAAACGGGGTTAAGACTATTTTACCGGGTTAACGAGATTACCAGGCTTTCTAAACGAGGCTTCATCATGGCACTGTTGTTAAAGGTTCAAGTTAGTTGCGTTGGTGCGCGGCAATGGAAACCGATGCACATGCAGTGACGCACCGCACGGCGCCTTTGCGTCGGGGCACCAAACGGGAAGTTGGGGGCGTGGGGGCCAATAATTCTCCGCGAGCCGTGTCCCCTATCGGGAGGGTCGCACGGCGGACGGTCAATCCTGCCCGAACGTGGCCGCAGGGGCGGAGCTACTATATAATCACTGAGGTCACTTACCTCAATGACTTCTGGCAAAATTAAGAAAAAATTGCTGTTTAACACAGTTTAATAAGATAATTGATCACATTAGTCAAACTAAGTGACCTTACTGCACTCGCATGCTGGCTCCGCCTCTGCGTGGCGGCGGCGCCGGTGAGACAGCAGGGCATCATGGTTCAGGGGCCGGCGACGGACCAAAACCCTACCGCTTTTCCCTTGCCCACGGCCGTTCGCTAACGACCGCTCTTTTGTTGTTTCTATTTTTTTTTCTTCGGTCCTCACCTCCGCAGGGTAGCTCGCTAGCTCCGCCTCCATGCGGCCACCTTTTTGGCCTGGCCCCGTCCGGGCGGTGGGTCCCGTGGGGGAAGTACCGGCGCCAGTACGGCCTCGTGCAATTAGCCGATGCGTTTAGCCCAGCTGCCTGTCTAATTAATTGTGCATGCGACAGCGGGCGGGCGTGAGCTGCGGGCACTGGGCACACGCTTCCGCCCCGCTGGCCAGAGCGGTGCCCTTTTCTGGCCGAGGTCCGCCGCCGGCGCGTGGCCTCGATGCCATCGTTGGGGTGGAGCGCAGCAGCCTGGTGCGTGCAAGTTTGCCGCATCGTTGTGACTGGCGCGGCTTTAGAATATTGCAGCCCATGTGTGTTTGCTCAGCCCGTGTCGGTGTCTGCGATGTCACGCCACCAGAGCACCGGGCACCGCACGGCGGGCTCGACGAAACCTGTGACTCCTCACTTGATGGAGCCAGCGCGCCTTGAACCCGAACTCCCCAAGCGGCGTGCCTGGAGTAAATGGACCCACATGACCCTCACCGTTGAGTGACCGACCACCTGGCCCGAGATCGGGTTCCGAAGCCAGGATTTCCGGTGCAGAGGCCGGATCTGGTGCCGAGCCGATCGGATCGGTCGCCGCGAGCCAGTGCCGCACACGTTGTTGGCCCTCAACCACTGTCTGCTGGGTCTCAACCAATCACCCAATTACTCCACTGTACAGGCGGGTCCTCAGCGGCAAGTCACCGCGAAGGAACGACTTGTCTCGGTATGGCGCGTGCCGATTAGTTGGAAGAGCACTTCAGAGATGGCGCGAGTCGTGGCGGCTCTCGCCAAGTCTTCGTCAGCCTCCTGCAGAGGGGCCTTTTGGAGCTTCCTGGATATTTGCACATGTACGGTTTAGGTGTGCCCCGGCGATGTGGGATTAATAATTTGGGTTAGTAGGAGAAAATAGCGCAGCCAGTTGATGCGTTGCGACTTGTCCACTGGTGGCGCAATCACGTTCCAATTGTTGTCGAGTTGCTCCTGTTGCTAGTCAGCACGCTTTTGGTGCAACCGGTCTCGGTTTTAGAAGATTTCAGACGGTCTCTTCCAAATTGACAACTGAGGACCTAGAACTTGTCTTAAAGGTCCTTAAAGGAAGGAGAAAAAAAAATCTACGTTTCCTGAGCGTGGTATGACAATTGCGAAAGGGAGGCATAAAAAGAGAAGAGGGTGATCAATCAGTAGAGTGCGCTAGTTTCGTCTTTGTACCCTTGTCTGCGCCTCTGTTTAGCGTATGCCTTACACTTTGTGCCATTCCATGTAGTACCAGTCGTTCCCCATGTACATACACTTCAACTTGGCCGAATCTTGTCTAGGCTCTTCTTCTCTTTGGCATGTTACCCTTTCCCCTCCATGCTGCTGTCCATGGAAAGTGACGCGAAAAGAGCGAAGTTCCACAAGAAAGCAAGATAATTTCTTCCAGCGTTATGATGAATATTTTGGGAATCGAATGGAACTCCAGTACGCTTTGAATATTTCGATACTTCAGGATAAAAAAGTAGGAGATGACAGAACGATTCCTATGAGAGGCAATGGGTGGTAGAGCGTACTCGTGGTGGTGAGTGACTGTGCCCACTAAAAAGCTTCATGTGAAGGTCGAATTATAGCATTCGTGAAAAGTTCAAGATAAAGTACAATCTTTGTTTTACATTATTGAAAGAATTTCGTTCTCTTGGATTGTTTAGAAGGTCTGTGCATAATCTGTCGGTGGTCGTTTAGCAAGTTACTATATTAGTTGCTCATTGTATGAACATCATGGTGGAGTCGCCACTTTCAGGAGTACACGCCTGGTTTCCAAGCTAATAACGAACGGACCAACATAATTGACTTCTAGAATGTATACTATAGTGATCCACTTTATCAGCAAATTGGTTTATAGTGATTGTTAAAGTTTCAGTGGTTTTTGAAGTACCAAACATTTGGGTGCTCTGTAAGCTGAGAGATGTTTTGTCCCATTCATAGTTAAAATATATTGTGCCTTTTTTCCTTTTTCTCCTTTATTATAGACATATATTTGTTAAAATATAACATTTTTCGAACATATCCAACAATGATTAGAAATCTCTAAGATGTATATTACTTAGCAGATCATACTGATCAAGGACCCCAAGAGGAAAACAGACTAGCACAGAGCTATCCAATTTGCTCTGACCACGAGGAATGCATTGCCCGTCCCGAGAGGATCAAGATCCAGAAAGGTTTTGTCGCGAAGGAGTCCGTGAAGGGCCACATGGCGAGTTTCATCTTTACACCACTCGGCAAACTTTCTGTACAGAGGGACTAGGAGATGCTGTAGGAAGTAGTAGCACTTTGATTCATAAAAACTTCATTTCTTTTGGAGGCAAAATTTTTTTTTTTTTGACTGATGTCCATAACCTTGTGTTACCAGGTTAACGTTGTGAAAGGCTTGAAGATATATGAAGATGTCTTTACTACGTCAGAGATCATGAAAGTTGCAGATTTCATTAATGAAATTCGTCAGGCTGGCAGAAATGGAGAACTTTCAGGTAAGTTGTGTTTATACTGCGAAGGAATCGCTCATGCATTATACTGATAGGGCCCCCTGAACTTAGTATTTCTCATTGCACTATTCATTTTATTGCTTTGTTTGTTGCTTTGTGGTTACTTCTATGGTATCCATAAGAAACCTTTGGTATATGCCTTCAGAAAGATATGCGGTATCTCTGATTTTTATGCTTCTAGATAGCACAGCGTCTAAGTGTGGTCCTAGTTCAGACGCATTCATTTGTTTTCCGTCGGTGATGATTGTTCTCATGTACTTCGGTGCTAACTGGCCCAGAATCCCAGACATTCTAAGGTAGCAAAAAAGTGACTGAAACGTTGTGATATAATACATTTAACTGAAGTGGCAATGCTCTGCTGGTCTACGTCCAATCTGCATAAATAGCTGCTGGTCAATATAATCTAAAGTGGAACTCAAATTTTGATAGACTATTTAAAGCCTTTAAACTAGTGATTATGATACGGACTGGTGCGTTGTTTCCCTTAATTTCCTCTAACCCGAAGTTTCTCTCTCAATGACAAGAACACATTTGAACTAAATAATTTAAATAGTAACATTTGGACCGCTTTGGCATGCCAAGACACAGAAGTGCCTAATAGAATGTTGATCCAAGTAATACCTCAGCTTCCTAGTCTTTGAGTTCCTGATTATAATTTCTCCTTAAAATTTGACATAGGACCCGCAACCATGGTTGCCCCTTTAGGATTTTGGCCAAAATAATTACACGCAAGTAAGCTGCCTGAACTTGTAAATGATGAATTCTCTTGTTGAATGTCTTTACTGACGTACTGAAAATTTTCATTGCTATGAGTTCTGATAATGGCTTGGAGCTAAGATCAATTTGGTGCTTATTATCTATTTCAATAATTAGGTGAAACCTTCATATTCTTCAACAAGCAGATCAAAGGAAACAAGAGGGAGATCATACAGCTTGGGGTCCCATTATTTCAATCTACCACTGAGGAAGCTAACTGTACGTTCCAAACCACATTTTCTTCAACGCTTATAACTTCAAGAATATTCTTCTGAGCTAGCATATTTGCATCTCCAGACAATGAGATGCCCTTGATAATGATGTCACAACTGTCCTCTTTTTCTCCTTGTGCACAGGTCACATAGAACCAATCCCCCCTGTCCTGCAGGCTGTCATTGACCACCTTGTTCTTTGGCGTTTAATACCCGAGGGCAGGAAACCAAACAGTGTGATCATCAACTTCTTCGATGAGGTAGGTGTTGGTGTTTTATTTTAAAATAAGCATGACAGCACACTTGATGAAGCCAAACGTGCCTTTGCTTACTATAAAATTGTGAAACGTGTGGTCGCACAACTCACAGGAATTGATAGCCTTGTGTCTGTCCCCCTCCCCCTCTAAATAAGTCAGCTGGCCGTAGGAAATTTGGAAATTATAGGTGAAATCTACTTAAGTCTTTTAATAGAATGATTATTGATGGTTAAAAACAAGAGAAGGGAGTTAGGGCTAATTACAGTTACCATGCAGCGACAACTGCATATAGTTTTTTTTCTTTGTATTTAGAGAAAGGTCTTGATGAGAAGTTGTCTTGAAGGGGATTGTTAGATTCATTTTACATCGCTCTACCATGCATGCTTTGTTTAATAGGTGCTGCAAATCAGTATATGGACTCAGTTTTAGTGCTACGACATAAATTTATTATAGTTCCTGGATCCATTTTTTACATTTGATTAAAAAATCCTTGCGTTGACAATTCAAACTTCCAGTGCTGCCCGCTGACATATTAATGAATTTTCGTTTTGCAGGATGAACACTCACAGCCCTACTTCAAGCCTCCACATCTGGACAACCCCATTTCCACACTTCTGCTCTCCGAGACTACAATGGCGTTTGGCAGGTCACTTGTTACTGACAGCAATGGTAACTACAAGGGACCCCTCACGCTATCACTAAAGCAAGGGTACGCTTAACCCCACACTGAAAAGCTCCTTGCATTTTTTTTTCACATCATATAACTGTCACTAAACCATGGGTAACTACATGCGTGGATATAGAAAAATGTTCATATAATTTGAACTCATGAGTAACGGAATGTGTGCGTTTCAAATGTGCAGATCGCTCCTAGTCATGCGCGGGAACAGCGCAGAGATGGCGCGCCACGTGGTGTGCCCGTCGTCCAACCGGCGCGTGAGCATCACGTTCGCGAGGGTGAGGCCATCCACGCCTGTGGACCTCAGCCCGATCTCGTCGCCAACCAAGGTCATGACGGCCTGGCAGCCGCAGCCAGGCGGGGCTGCCGTGGCGCCCATGGGCATTGCTCAGAAGCCACCCGGCAGTGGCGCGATCATCGGCTACACCCCTCCGCCGCAGGCCATGGTCGCGCCAGCGGCCTGGGGCATGGCAGTGCGCGCGCCCGTCATGATGGTCGCCGCGGCGCCTGCGCGGCCCATGGTGATGGCCTCCACTGGCAACGGCGGCGGCGGCAACATTGCCAAGCGGATGGGCCGCAGCGGCACCGGCGTGTTCCTGCCGTGGACCGTCGGGCCAAAGCGTTACAACAAGCACCTCCCGCCGCGCATCCAGAAGCGCCGGTTCTCGGCGATGACGTCGCCCATCGAGGCGCAGGGTTGAACGCCGGCGGACCTCGCCTCGCCGTCGAACTGGACGGCCGAGTAGAGGAACCATTGGATCAGGCCATCGTTCTAAATTAGGCTTTCATGGAGTGGTTTTTCCTGTTTTCCGAGGCAAAAAAGGGAAGGAAAAAAAAATAGAGAAATGTCGAAACACAGTCAGTCGAGTTTGATCGTGTTGCATTGCACGTCCGCCCTGTGTATTTTGGTGACTGGCGTATGTGGTGTTTTCTTCATCGGTTTGGTTTGGGTCTGCCTGTAATTTAATTAGTTCGGTTTGTCGTGGTCATGTGAGTAGCAAAGTTCGTAAGCGGTTAGAGAAGCATGGGTAGCGATAGATGAGATCAGAATCAGGACAGGGTTTTATATTCGTTTTTTGTTTTCCCCTTTTCGTCGGAGAAGAAATTGATTGATCACGGCATGTCCGTTATTACTGAGTTGATTTGCAATCTATAATATCTGTATAAACACAACTTACTAAAAGTTTAATTTCAGCTCTTGTAAAACCACATTATCTTAATAGTTTCAACCGTCCGATAAAAAAAGCATATTGATCATGTTTGTTTATATCTATATAAACACAACTCACTAAGAGTCTAATCTCACCTGTCACACGAAGACGTCACCTTAATAATTTCAGCTGTCCAATAAAAAAAGCGTGTTGATCATGTTCATTTATCACCCTATTTGTGCCGCTCGCTACCCAGTTCTGCAGTATCCCATTCGCCCGTCCCCTCGATTCAACTGTCCCACCCGTCTCCCCTCCTTCCCGGTCCATTTATGTCGAGCTCGGTGCTGCCAACTTTCCTCCCTCAACCCCACGCAACAGGAGAGCAGTAGCTGCCGCGGCGTTCCTCCTCGACCTTGCACCTGCTGTCTGTTGTGATTTTTTCTCGGTGTCTAGAGTGTAGATCCGAAAGTTTTATGTCTATAATAGATCTGTATTTCGAAGGTGATCAATACTTTCGGATCCGGTCGTCAGAGTTGAAGAAGACGATCCGGCCATCTGCTCTTTGTCGGTGCGGTCCTCTGCGCGCTAAGGCAACGTCGGTCGGTGGAGAAGACAATGGCGTAGAAGTCACGGCGATGTCGTCGATCTTTCCGTGTCGTGGCAGTGACGGCGGTGGTGCTTCTCGTCGGCACAGCGCCCCCTCACAGATCGACTTTAGAGTTTGTTGGTGGGGTGCGGTGGTACAGACGAAGTTTAGTCATGAGTCCCGACCGACCCCCACCTCTATTTATTGTAGTGCTGACGACAGGGACCCACTAGCCATAATAGGCTGGGCGCCCCCGATCAGGGCGTGATTAGGTCAAGGGCCCATTAAGTCCGTTGGGCCAAAATGGGTATAGATTAATTTCTAACATTCTCCCTCTTGATCTTATTTTATATTTTTATTTTTATTACTTTTTAACTTCACTTATTCTATTACAGATTAATGCATAGAACTGTCTCATCGTCACGATTAATCCTCGATAGACTTAACAGCTACAATACATTTTTCTGTTCTAAAATAGTTACTATACATTTTGGGCCATCTTCTAGTTCAAGAATTACAGACTTTTCCTTAAACCCATGCCGGCAACATGTTCAGTAAATACTTTAGGTGGTAAGCCTTTACTAAGCGGATCCGCCAGCATTTTTACGGTGCTTATATGCTCAAGACTAATGATTTGATCCCGAACTTTATTTTTCACAACATAGTACTTTATGTCAATGTGTTTGGCAGCACCACTTGACTTATTGTTGTGTGCATATGCGGATTTGTTATCGCAATACAATTTAAGTGATCTATAGATGTCGTCAACCACTTTTAAACCGGGTATGAACTTATTAAGCCAGTTCACCTGCCCCGTAGCCTCATAACATGCAACAAACTTGGCATACATTGTAGACGATGTAGTGACGGTTTGCTTTGAGCTTTTACACGAAATAGCTCCTCCAGCGAGAGTAAACACATATCCGGATGTAGACTTTCTATCATCTCCCGCATAATCAGAATCTGTGTACCCACTATATAGAGTGAATCTGATTTTCTGTATGTCATCATGAGACATTTTGTTCCTTGCAAATAGCGCAAGACTTTCTTTATCAATTTTCAATGCTCTATTCCAGGATTGTTCCGGAATCTGCCAAGTAATCTGGTAACAAATGCTAAGTCAAGGCGTGTACATACTTGAGCATACTGTAAGCTTTCGACAGCTGAAGCATATAGAACCGCTTTCATTTGATCGATCTCATATTGATTTCTGGAGCATTGAAAATCCCCATATCTGTCGCCCTTGACTATAGGTGCAGGTGATGGACTACATTTATGCATACCATATTTTTTAAATACTTTCTCTATGTATGTTTTTTGTGACAGTCCCAATACTCCTTTGTTTCTATCTCGGTGAATTTCAATTCTCAGAATGAATAAAGCTTCACCAAAATCTTTCATATCAAAGTTTGAAGACAAAACTTTCTTTGTCTCTAGTAGCAGACTGACATCACTACTAGCTAGTAGGATATCAGACTGACATCACTACTAGCTAGTAGGATATCATTTACATACAGGATTAGTAAGATAAACTTCACATCTTTGAACTTTGAATAAACATAGCTGTCCTCTATATTTTTTTTAAACCCAAATTTCTTTATCGTGCTGTAAAACTTCAAGTACCATTGTTTTGAAGCTTGCTTTAACCCATAAATCGATTTCTTTAGATGGCATCTCAGTTTTTCACTTCCTTCTATGACAAAAACTTTCGGTTGTGCCATGTAAATATTTTTCTCCGAATCTCCATTGAGGAATGCTGTCTTTACATCCATCTGATGTAACTCTAAATCATAATGAGCCACTAGTACCATTATGATTCTGAAGGAATCTTTACAAGAGACTAGAGAAAAGGTCTCATTGTAATCAATCCCTTCTCTTTGAGTAAAGCCTTTTACCATGAGTCGTGCTTTATATCTTTCTACATTCCCTTGAGAGTCGAGTTTTGTCTTATAGACCCATTTACAGTCTACTGTTTTGGCTCCTTTAGGAATTACTTCTAAGTCTCAGACTTTATTAGCCTTTATAGAGTTCATTTTTTCTTCCATGGCCTCAAGTCATTTTGAAGAGTTTTCACTTCTCATGGCTTCTTCAAATGAGGTGGAATCATACTCCATTTGAAATTCTTCTGTCTGATAAACTTTATAGTCATCAGAAATAACTGATCTTCTTACTCTTTGAGACCTCCTCGGAGCCTCTTTATTCTGTGCATTTTCTGTTTGAGGCTGTTGTTGCTCCCCCTCATCTGTGGCAACGGGTTCTATAGGATCCTGTAGAACAGGTTCCTCATTTTCATTCATTATTGCCACAGGAGGAACAATAACAGGTGCTTGCACCACAGTATCTCGCACTGTCGGTGCAGCGACAGCAGGTAGTAAGAAGAATGGCTCTTGAATCATCGGAGTAGGCGCGTACGTCCGCTTCTCTTCAAGATCAATCTTTCGAGCTACTATGCTCCCCCTCATCATCTCATCTTCTAAGAAGACAGCGTGTCTCGTTTCTATAAACTTTATATGTCGGTCTGGACAGTAGAAACGATAACTTTTTGACTTTTCTGAGTAACCAATAAAATGGCAACTTACTGTTTTGGGATCAAGCTTCTCAATGTTTGGGTTAAATACTTTAGCCTCAGCTGGGCTCCTCCACACTCGTAAGTGGTTTAACGAGAGAACTCTACCTGTCCACAACTTATACGGTGTATTCGGCACCGATTTACTGGGTACTCTGTTGAGAATATGAATAGCGGTTTTTAACGCCTCCATCCACAAACTCAATGGCAGTGTGGAATAGCTCATCATGCTTCGCACTATATCCATCAGGGTACGGTTGCGTCTTTCAGCTACTCCATTTTTGCTGAGGTTCGCCCGGTGTAGAATACTGGGCCACTATTCTATTTTTCTGTAAAAACCTTGCAAAAGGTTCAGGAACTTGTCTATACGGGGTATGCCGACCGTAGTACTTTCTCCCATGATCAGATCGGACTATCTTTATCTTTAAATCGTGTTGGTTTTCAACTTCAGCCTTAAACATCTTAAATTTATCAAGGCTTCATTTCTTTCTTTGATTGGATAAATATATCCATATCGGAAGTAATCATCCGTAAATGTTATGAACAAGTCATAACCATCTATACTCTTCACAGTAAAGAGACCACAAATATCCGTGTGAATAATTTATAGAACTCCTGTGCTTCTTTTTGCATCTTTCTTAATTTTCTTTACATATTTTCTTTTAATGCAATCTCGACATTGTTCTAAGTCTAAGAACTCTAGTGGAGAAAGAATATTATTCTTAACTAGTCTTTCTATTCTCCCCCTTAAAATATGGCCTAAACAACAGTGCCATAATTTCGATGACTCGTCTAGAGTTCTTTTTTGTTTTCTATTTTCATTGATGGACGAGGATTCGTTTATCTCGCACGCAACGTTCTCATTATCGCATACGACATTCACATCATCTCTTCTTTGCGTAGTCCTCATCGAACGAAATCTCTGCAATGAATTAGCAACATGAACAGTTGCTCTAGAGTCAATCCACCAAGTGGATTTCGAATATTGCACATATAGGGATTCATTTATAAAGGTAATAATGTTCTCACATTTTTTGGCCATGATCATCTTTAAATAGGAGGGACAATCCTTCTTGTAGTGTCCCGTCTTCTTGCAGTGAAGACACTGATCTTTGTCTACTGCAAAAGACACTGATATTTGTCTACTGCAAATTTGTTCTGTTGAGGCTGATGGACAGGAGTTTTTCCCTTGTTCTTTGAGGAGTAGCTGTTGAAGTTCTTTTTTTTTGTTGTCCTTCACATAGTTGATAGAATCACCATGTAAAGCTTTAATTCTGTCTTCCTCTTGCACACACATTGCTATGCACTTTTCTAAGTCCCATGTCTCGGGTTGCATATTGTAGTTAACAATAAACGTGTCAAACTCTTTTGGCAAGAAAGTAAAAATCAGATGGATAAAGAGCTCATTCTTGAGACCTAGATCCATTGGTTTGAGCTTAGATGTCATGTTGCTCATTCTCAGTATATGCTCTCTAATGCCACCATTACCACCAGAGTACCTTTCTGTCACAAGTTGTTTAATAACTTGTGTGCCGTATGTCTTTGAAGAGTCAGTAAACTGACTCTTTATTCTTTTAAGGTACTCTGTGACGGTGTCACACTCTGAGATTGAACTCACAATTGCAGGTTCAATTGTGTTCTTTATCACAGCCATACATTTTTTGTTGGCTGGGGTGGTTTATTTTCTATGCTCAAGATCATAGGACATCTTTAAAGGAGCATAGTCTCTCTATCTGGTCTGTCAAGCAGCTTCAGCCTCATTTTCTTTCTTCACTGGCTTCTCAGGCTCAGTGGGACATGCTGTGGTGAGAACCTAGTCCACCTCAGCCAAGATAAACGCTAGGTCTATCTTTTTCTTCTACTCTCCATAGTTGTCCCTATTGAGAGTGGGAATCTCTTTGATACAACTCATCAAATTGTATCCGTCTGTAAATAAATCAAATAAAGTGAGAACATAATAACAGTAAAATTATATGTCTTATTTTCAACGTTGGTAAAAAATATGACACACAATTTTATATTATACATTAAATCTATGTCACCGTTGAGCAGAAATAGAAATAATACATAAAATGTCAATTACAAAAATTATAATACAGTTATTATCAATGATGGTCAGAAAATAACAATATCATAATTATCTGAAATTTATTACTATTTTTCCAAAATTAAATTCTCCCGTTGGTTCGAATTTAATAATGAAAATAATTTCTTTAAGTACGCAGCGAAATTTTTTTTTAATTTTCAGAAGCATTTACTTTATTTTTCTGTTCTGTCAAAATTATCCCGTTGGTTCAAATTTTAACAGATTTAATTAGGTAAAAAATTACCTAATTAATCAATTAAAAATGCCTCTAAAAAAAAGAAATAGAAAAACCTTTTTCTTGGGCCGAATTGGCCTGTTGCAATTTGGGCAAGACAACCTGAGCTTGGGCCGAAAATTCACTCTCCCTCATGGGTCAAATCTAGCCCATTTAACCATTGCGCGATCTGAACCGTTGGATCTAGATCTAACGAACGCGCTCTTTTTTCGGGGTATAAAAGGATTGGAGTTCTCTCCAACCCTAACCCTAACTCATTTGTTCTCTTTCCCAGCTGCTCGTTTCGGGAGTTCTGGCGGCGTCGCGCGCCCGCGCCGGGTTTTGCACTGCTGCTCCGTCTCTCACGCGTCGCCCGCCTGGGGCCCGCCTCGCGTCGCGTCTCTCAGAGCCGCGAGCCC
>BCLF01000025.1:724531-824312 GCA_001602275.1 Zoysia japonica | reverse complement strand
ATTTAGCCATATGAGATTCAAGGAAATAACAACATTACATAATGCCAAGAACATATGATTTTAAACAAAAAGTCTTAAAAGCAGAAAAGGGAGCCTGAAAAAGAGAAAGTTCCTTATTTACCACCGGAAGATAGCATAATGCCTTACAAGCCATTGAAAAGATTGAAGTTCCTTATCTACAAATCGTTTTTGAATTTCATTTCTGACAAGTCACTGTTCATTTTATGTACTGTAGTTAACTAGTATCTCCGAAATGTATTATTTATGACACATCTCATGCTTATTAAATTTATTTCATATGATTATTATATTTCTCGGTAATACATATTCATAACTTTTCTATTGCAACATACCTGAGTACTAACATTTTATGATATTCATAATTACAATGGCATGAATGGAGATAATCATTTGTACATACAAGTATAGATAGTCCTTTGTATATACAAGTATAGTGTCATGAAAAAGTCTAGGAAAAATGTTAAATTTATCCTTTTTCAACTCAGTTTAATAGCAGCTAATTCATGGTCGCGGCATGTGAGAGATGCAATTTGAATCTGATGGCAGATAGGGACTTTGAAATTTCAGATGGCTTGTAAGGCATCAAGCTATTTTCCGAAGGTAAATAAGTAATTTTCCACGAAAAAAAAAAGGCTTTATAATTGTGCATCATGAAAGAGGTAAGTAGTGCAATATTTGCTATGGCATCTTAAACCTTGATGAAAAGTAAATCAAAGATATACACAATGAAAAAACCACAAAACTTAGGCCCACCAGCCACATTATTTAAATTTCGTCATTGAGATGTGAAACTTGTTTCATCATTGAGATACAAAAAGTTTCTTCATCATGGATTTATAAAAGTTGTGAAGGTTTCATGAGTATTCTCAGAACTATTATGTTATAACAATGTGCATTTTATTTTACAAAAATTGCAGCTACCAGTTCTAAGGTAAAAGATCTAACCAGGTACAAATATCTTTGATGCGTCCTTTAGAGTGCCCAGGTCAGTTATATCTTTTGCCTGCAAATCAATGTTTGTGGAACATCATTCAGAAGTTTCTACTGCACAAATGACATAATATCCCTTCATATGAGCCTAGATTTAGGCATAGTGAAATGTAATCAACAGCAGCACTAGTGTCTGGTATCATTTCAATGGTCTCTTTCTTTTACAGCTACCTCAGACGACATGGACATACCAATGCCAACATAGCAGAGTGCCTTTTATCGTTTAACACTCGTCGTACTTCGGAAGTTCAGACAAACAACAGCTAGTTAAAAAGCTCTTCTGACTGACTTTTATTGTTTCTAAGTTTTAAGAAGCTTCTGAATCAAAGTTTGATGCTGTACTTTTACACTAACTAATATCCAAAATATTGATGGATTTGAAATAAGATGCAGGCACAAAACAGAAATGGGATTACATACCAGAAGTACTATTCAGATTTCAGGCTATGCCTAATGCCTAGCTCTGATTGATCAGATGCTATATAGATGTATGTTTCAGAGAAAAATACAAACATCAGTAAAGGTTGTCAACTGCACCAATGGAAAATGGCATTATCTGATGCGAACCTCTAGGAATGTGATCTTCAGCTGATTTGACGGCTTAATCACCACGCTTACGAGTTCGTCCCTACATAACAAAGCAGCAGAGAATTCTTAGTTTAGCATGTGCAATACATTCAGCATTAAACTTCATTTTTACATCGTCATTGTGAAATTGAAACAAATGCTACCGGAAATTGGTATCAATGTACAGAAAATCGAAATGCTAAGCTGCAGCGCATTGAGTAGATCGAGACCTTACCTACGTACCTATCTGGAGACGCGAAGCGGGCCTCGTACGGCCGGGGCTTGGCCTTGTCGCCATAGTAGGTCGTCCCGGCGCTGTAGTCCTGAGACGTAGGAGGGAAAGAGTCAGCAAGCTGGAACTGAAGCCTGAGCTCCACCGCACGCCGCACGACGGCAGTGAAACCCCAACCGCGGGAGGAGGAGACCGGTTACCTCGGGCTCCAGTATGTCGTCGAATGACGGCGGAACGCGGATGGAAAAGCCGCTGCCATAGTGTTGGAGCCAGGACCTCGTGTTCTCGAGGCCGCCCAGCAACGACGGGCTGGGTTTAGAGGCAGGCGCTTTCGGCGGCGGTTGAGGCGCTGGGGCGGGCTCCTCGGCGGCCCTGGTCGCGGCTGCGGAGGTGGAGGCAATGGCGATGGCGGTGTGGATGGTGAAGCCGCGGCGCGAGGCGCCGCAACGGCAGACGAGGCGGCGCGGTGGACTCGGGTGAGGTGGCGAAGGGGCGAGCGGGAGGAGGGCGGCGGGGGCCATGGCGCCGCGCCGACCGGCCGAAAGGATGTCTGGAGCCGCGGCCAGGGAAGTGGTTTTGGTTGGATAAGCAGCAGGGGTCAGCCCACGGATCGGGTCGTCTGCATTTCGTTCTCAATTCATACGGAGTAGCGATTACCATAGTGACCGGTGTGCGAGGAGGTAAACCGCACCGTTAATTTAGCATTTACTGGTTATAATAGCAATGAATTTAATCTGTTATTTTGAATGATTATGAATATATTTGAATTTATAATATTATACTGTACTGTCGCGCGGACCAAGATTCTCGATAGTCTTCACTGTCAACTATCTCCATTTTTACTGCACCGCTGCCTAAGGCTAGACGCTAGGGCCATGGCTTTCACTGCCGAGGATCCCTAGCTGGCAGTTTTACAGCTTGGTTTCTCGCTTGGTGATGCGGCTCTAAAATTAAATTATAGCTGATATGAATAAAATTAGAAAAAGAAAAACTAGATTTTCAAGCAGTAGACAAATTAGCATGTCAATACCAAGGTGACTGTTTATCTGGTGGAGCTTGTATTTTCTATAAATATTTTTCTATATGATTTTATAATAATGGAACAAGGGTTTAGCCTTAACATCTTTTGAGTGATTAACATCTTTTGAGTGATGTAAACAACCAAATTTCATGTACATTTGTATAACTGAAAAAGAATAATAAGAGTTTACTATTTACATCGGTATGCATAAAATATACTAATCGTGCAGTGTTAAAATTTAGTCTAAAGCTATCTTGAAGTTGTAGTTTCTATAGTTTCACCGGTTACAAAATTTCTATTCTAATTTCCCCATTCTATCTCCTAGAACAAAATACAAATAGATTCTTATTATTCTCTTTTTCTAGCTATATCACATATAAACCATTCTAAAAGCATCTTAAATTATTTGCCTGCCTCCAATTGCACGAGACAATCTGCCAATGCATTTTAACTTACACGTGGTGACATGGTTAGGCCTTTTATTCGTAACAAGTGACAACCGGACAAGCCCTGTCCACGTTGGAGTTCACCTTATTCGGCTTCAGAATCCCAGCCACCCAATCAAAATCCAAGTAACACACTTCCAAACAAGGATCCAGAAGCTCTGCAGCCACGCTACCTCCCCTGCTTCCCTGAGCAGCAATGGAGACCCTCCTCTCCCCCTCGACATTGTTCACCCCTCTCCGTGGATCGAAGAAACCAGCCCTCGTCAGCGCCTCCTCCTCCAGGTCCGTCGTCTCCTGCGCGCTCAAGAAGCAACAGTCAACCCTCGCTGCCTCCCACGGAGACGGCGTCTGTGGAGCCAGGAACTGGGTGTCGTTCTTGCACCACGGCCTTGCCGCTGCCGCCCTGTCGCTGGCCATCCGCCTGGCCCCGCCGCCGGTGCCGGCCGTGGCGTCCGAGTTCGACGTGCTGAACGACGGCCCACCCGTGGACTCGTACGAGGTGGACGACGCCGGCGTGCTAAGCCGCGTGACCAAGTCCGACGTGAAGCGGCTCGCGCGCGACCTCGAAGCCCGTAAGAACATCCGACTCAACTTCATCACCGTCCGCAAGCTCACGGTACGTTCGCCGCCGCCGGCATTGTCGCGCATGCAACCACTTTGCAGTGCTGATGGATGGATCATGAGTGGTGTCGCAGAGCAAAGCTGACGCGTTCGAGTACGCGGACCAAGTGCTGGAGAAGTGGTATCCGACGATAGAGGAGGGCACCAACAAGGGCATCGTCGTGCTCGTCACCAGCCAGAAGGAGGGCGCGATCACCGGCGGCCCTGCCTTCGTGCAGGCCGTCGGCGACCAGGTCCTCGACGCCACCGTCTCCGAGAACCTCCCACGTAATTAAAAGTCGGCGATGACACACATTCCTGCTCCACCAGGGCGAGACCGGCCGTGATCTCGCCGCCATGACTGACCTTGACGGACATTTGTGCAACCGCTTGCAGTGCTAGCGACAGACGAAAAGTACAACGAAGCGATCCTCAGCACCGCGAAGCGGCTGGCGGCGGCGATCGACGGGCTGCCGGACCCCGGCGGCCCGTCGTTCAAGGAGAACAAGCGGGAGTCCAACTTCAAGACCAAGGAGGAGACGGAGTCGAAGCGCGGCCAGTTCACCCTCGTCGTCGGTGGCCTGCTCGTCATTGCCTTCGTCGTGCCCATGGCGCAGTACTACGCCTACATCTCCAAGAAATGAGTTGCGTGCTGCCATGCGTGTACAGGACATTCATACCGAAGAGGAAAAATAAAGGCAACATCGATCTCCCAGGTTTTCTGCTACAATTTTTAGAACTGAGTGATTAATATAGGTGCACGCCCGTGCCCATTAATTATCTCGAGGACCTGGTCAACATACTATAAAGTAGTATAACTGGATATTTTCTGTGTCAATTGTGTTCATTACTTCATTAGATGTTAATCAGTAGTTCATACCTAAATTCTGTAATGACTTACTTCCTCCTCCATTCTTTAATGGATATCGCCGTTGACTTTTAAATTTAATTTTGACCATTAGTTTTATTCAAAAATTTGCTCGAATGTGTAAAATTTTAAGTTGTGATTCAAAGTACTCTAACGATAAATTAAATTATATCAAAATATATGAAATTTATCACTTGCCCTTCCTATTTCCAGTACCATTTGCATTGTGAAAATTCTGCTGCAAAGCATGGGAATACAACACATATATTTAAATGCGGTGTAACAAATCTATTGGCAACTGAAAATAAACTATATAATGATTATTAACGAGTAATAAATACATCAATTTTTCAACCAATGCAACATCGCAGTGGTTGGTTTAAGATGAAAAAAAAAAATACAACGTGTATAATGATTAGAATCTTGGTTTTATGACAAATGGCATCTTGTCAATAAATGGCGGATCAGAGTATTTCCCTGTGAGGATCTGTGATGAGATATGGAAGTTTGCAGCTTCCGTGTAATGTATTCCATCCCAATTAACAAACTCAGTATTGTCACTACACCCTTTTGCAGTAACTTGCTTGCCATTCAAAGACACTGTCTGTCCACATGGCACCCTACTATCGTAGTTCAGGGGTGGCCCTCCATAACCACAGCATGCTTGAGTGGGATTTTCAAATCCTGTAAAAAGCACAAGATGTTAGAGCTGTTTCATTAATTATTGTTGGTAACTGCCCAACACTCGCATTATATAAATTTAAACTCCATTCCATATGAAGCAAAATAAGGAAATGTTGCATGTGTTGGCAGAATGATGAAAAGTGTTAAAAGACTAAAGCATGTTTATTTTCCACCTAATTTAGTGGGGTTCATTATGGTAAGCACTTGTTCAGGATTGGTAGTGATGCCATTATAAATCTTCACTTTGAAGCATGTTTAACAATCGAGAAACATCTTTTGCTAGTACGGCAAGAGTCCAACCAATCAAAATGAATGTGGAAAGTTAAAGCTGCATACCATATCGAGAGTAATTTGCGATCAGGCTGTATTTGATGGTGTAGATATCTACATAAGTGATGCTTGCCCCAGCCAATTCACCTCTCAACTTTGTGCAAAGTGCATGCAGCTGTAAGTTGAAAAGCTTTGCAGCACGGTTGTGTTTTGCTACACAGTGAAGATCATCCAGTTGAGAAGGGTCTTTGCCAAAAAAGGCTATATTTTGAGGTAAGCAACCGAGAGGGCCTGTGTTGTGAATCCAGAATTTTCTCGCACCTTGGTCATACAATTTCTGAAATGACAAAAAGGAATAAATCACTGGACGCCATTGAAACAAAAGAAAAAAAAAGGAGGCGGCGCATATAAAGCAGTAAGGATGAAAATAATAATAGATTTTACAAACCTTGAGACCAGTTTCAAATTCCAACAAAATAGTTGGGATGGATGCAGCGACTTGGTCTTCTGTTTTTGAGTAGAATTCACCAGCAAGATCATTTTGTCCTATATCAAACATGTATAGTCCCTGTGAGAAGTAATCTGCCTCAGGAATATACTTCCTATACATATCCCCTGCAAAAATAAAATAACACATTACTAAAGGTCTTCAACAACACAACTCTATGTAGTCGGGATCATTGAAATCAAAAGCTTTGTCTAGTCATCAGTTGCTATATATATCGAGTAAGTTGGCCAATCAGCGGGAGCCTGCATACCATTCAAGATAGCCTAATCATTGACCTCATAATATACCACGAATGAGAGCTTGCCACAGTGTTCGGTGTAACATTTCCAACTGGAGCATTGTTTCTATTTATTGTTAGATTAGCTAATATAAACCAAGGATTAAAAGATAAAAGCTTCTTTAGTCTAAGATTTTTTATATATATCTTGAGAGTTGCAAATCACTCAACATTATGTCTTTTATGTATTATGATTGTGCTCATCGCTTTGCTGAGAAGGTTATACACTTAGGGATAGGCAAAAGGTATTCCTATGTTGCTTTGCAACCCACAGTTTCTGAAGGTGTGGCCTAAGAAACTAACTTTCATACCTTTAGAAAGGAGCTTAGTAACTTTGTCCTTGAAGGCAAAGAATTGTTTAATCTGAAGACCAAATGAAAATGGGCTGACAGATGTTGGGTTTGCTGGTGTGATTGAACATCCAGCTTGAGCAAAATTAACACCGGTCCGAAAGCTTGGTTCACCAACAGAATCCAGGTATGCATTGAGTAATGGCATATCCATTGCCTCCACTGTAAGAAGAAACAAGTTTAAGGTTACAAACAATGAAATTCTTTTGTTGTGACAAAAAAATGGAGACAAAAAACATTGCAACGCGAGTCACAGCAAATAATGGATTCTTTTAAAAAATGCTGATACTTTGAATGAAGTCCATAAACAAATCACCTTTATATGGTATTGTATTTTTCCATACAACATTAATTATAAAATTCCTTTCTTCTTTCAGTAAAAAAATCTTGCTTCTTTGTTATAGTACTTTTAATCCCAACAGCTTCTCTTGACATTAGCAACAATTTAAAACAGCTGTAAAGCTGGTCATTAGTGAAACTACTTAAATGGAAGCACAAGGGAGAGCTACATTAGTACATGCATGATATAAGGCAGCCCAATTGCACCCTTGTTCTTTCTCAGCTGTCTGGCCCTGTGCTGCAAGGCCCTGGCCTAGTGTGTATGTTACCTTTGTACTTTTAGTGTTCATCCTATATTTATATATTTTATCCCCTGCTGTACTTACATAAAAAACAAAGGCAGTCTGATTGCAAAAAACAACGCTGCAGGCATAGTTTTTTTTAGATAATGGTAAAAATGAGCATCTACACCCTAAAAAGGATGTACACGACTGTAAGCACAAATAACAGTAATTCCCATAAATCATGATGAATAATCAGGAAGCATCACTTTATTTCCTGCAGATATGGCCAAACAATTGTGGCGACAAACAGGGAGACGGATAGCAGCAACTGATCCAGCTGAGTGTTCGCACACTTCACGCAACCACCAATGACCATTTGCAAAGGTGCCTCAATCTCCACTTCTAACCACCTAATGGGTGTGTTTGTCCTATCCAACAAAGGGCCATCCTAAATAAATTGCACTTTTTGCAACAACCGCCTGGACCAAATGGGCACCCGGCACTCAAGAATCAACGACCTCACGGCAAGCCATATTGATTTCTTCTTGCTACACCCAGAGACTGCACAACAGCAAGGTAGCCTCAAGAATCACAACCGCACTCGAACTATTCTACTGGCGCAATTCAAGGAGAACGAAATCTTCCGTGCACCGATTCCTTAATGGTGCATCCCAGGAGGTGATAGGTAGCAGTACTGATGACGCAATTCAAGAACACGGAATCGAATTAAGACGAGAGACAGAGGAATGCGAGAGGCGAGCGTACTGAGGAAATCGATGATGAGGCGACCGTCGCAGAAGCGGCCCGAGGGGCTGCCGAAGAAGGTGGCGCCGTAGGGCGGGAGGATGGACTCGAACCCGGCGGCCACGCGGCCGCCGGTGTCGGAGTTGGAGTCCCCGAAGTTGAACACCGCCGGGAAGTGGAAGTCCGTGGACGCCGCCACGCCGCCGCCGAAGCAGAGGAGCGCCGCGAGGAGGAGCGCCAAGGAACGCATCTCGGCGGTGGTTGGGGCTCCCTAGCCCAGCTCCCTACTCCACTCCACTATGCTCTGCTCCAGTGCTGCTCGCTACTTCAAGGGAGGAGGAGAGGAGAGGGAGGTTGCTGATGCTTGAAGCTGAAGCCTGGGAGCTGTGGGGCAAGGCAGATTTGATTTGAGTCTGAAGGCTCCGGGGTGTCAAGGGGCGACCATTAATGATTAAATTGGGTGCCTACCTTTATCGTTGATTTTGTAGTGTGGTCCCTGAGCTTAGTAAGATATTGGAACTGAAGTTTTCTTTGCCGGAAATCGGAACTTTTGAGCTATGGTTTATTGCGCAAGAACTGTGAAAGTGTGGCAAATTTAAATCCCTTCAAAAATTATCTTGTAAGGAATGTTACCTAGGTCGAAGAGAAAACCAATAGGCTTTAAAAACTGAAAGCGAAGCAAGGTCTGACTTGAAGGCATTCTAAGATATCATGTTCAATTTCTCTGTATGATCAAATCGTAAATATCTAAAAACCATTTTTGAAATTTTACAAGAATCATTTCAATTTCACAGAAAAAATCCAAAAGATACTAAACATTTGTTGCAAACAGGTAACGAAGCTGATCAACTTTCGTTGATACTTCCTCCATTCAAAATAAGTAATATTTTTTTATTTTTTAAAATCATCATTTGACCATTCGTCTTATTTAAAAAATTTTAAAAATAACAAAATTAGTTAAGTCAAAATAATGACTTATTTCAAAATTAAATAAAAATATTTTTTATTTTTTTTAATAATATAAATGATCAAAGGTAGATGTTTGAAAATATAAAAAAAACATTTATTTTGAGTGGGAGGAAGTATGTCATCTCCTTGGATAAGAGAATTATCCAAAAACTCAAGGTTAACGAGCATAAATTAGTAGTCAGGAAAAGCTGGTAGTGGTTGGTAACGTGGTGACAAAACGGGGTGGCAGGATTCGTGGCGAGTGTGCGCGAGATATTTGAAATTTGCTTGGTCCCGGCCCGTTTTGATAATTAACCAATTCTTGCGCCTTTCTCTGTGTCGCCTTGCGCCAAACCACGTGACAGGGGCAGGATCGACATGGAGAGCGTAATTGTAATTTGTACTAGTACCACAGATTCTTCGTTGCATACTGCCATGCCTGCAGCATTTTGTTAGGGCCAGATCCGAACCAGTTGTTGCCACTTGGTAGGAGTAGGACGAAAGCACCAAAGAGTGGTAATGCTTGTTTTTGTGGTTGAAGCGCACCACACATTTTAATCATCCACCTGCCACGTAGAAGTATTGCTCCTGGTTAGCTGGTTACTCATTTTAGTCCACTGTCCATTTTTGCAGACGCCGAGTGCTCGAAGCCATATTGTTTTGTCTGCCACTGGTTGCATGAGAATTGGAAGGATTAAATCCAAATCTGGTTTGTGAAGGATTGAATATCCTAACATGGCCTTAATGGCACGGGGAATAAGTTTTGAGCTAGAAAAAAAATCAGTCGAATCGAAAATTTCAATTTAAAAATAAATAACTGGATCTTTACAGAGAATGTCTCCGTTATTTCCTGAAATCTGGAACTAGCCAGACCATTTCTGCATTGTGAACATACCACAGATAGTACTGTTAAGCATCAGGTGTGCCTGCGCATAGTGACAATAGATAAATTGGTGCAGAGAAGGTCAAGAATTTGGTTGGTGCCTAACTTTACCACGTCTAAAATTAGTCTAAGTGTAGCTTGCTACAAAAAGTGTGGCTATGATTTATGATAAAGTTTGGCAACAAAATGAGATATCACATGTGGAGTAGAGTGCTATAAAAGTGTAGCTTGCCACAGCTGTGACAGCGAACCAAACAACAACCTACTTAGATGTAGCAAAGTTAGGCACCAATCAAACAGCCCCATCACGATTTTACCTGGCTGCTAACAACAGTTTGGATATGCTTTTTGCCCAGCGCAGTCTAATGCCCACAATCGAGGAAAGCCGTGTTCCACAGCTTCCACATAGATCACTAAAGCCCACTGAACTATTCACAACACAATATTAAAAGTGTGCTTGTGTGCTGTCACACCCTTTGTCGTGTTCATGTACCCCTGGTACATACGGCCTCGAGATAAATAGGAAGGTCCAGCTACGTGATCCATGAGCCAGGTAATGGTCCACGAAGGACTTCAACACAGTAAAGCCCCGAAGAGTTAGCCCGACCCCCTGAGGGTCGGGACCACCTGAAGACACTATCTGGCTCCCGACGGTATGATTCGTCTGAAGAGCCGGCCCGACCACCCGAGGGTCGGGGCTGAATGACGATAAAACCCGATCAACTAAGGATCGGAGAACTGCCTTACGTATCTGACCATGAGGGTCAGCCACCGCCTCGGCAACCAACCCCTGACAAGCACAGAGATTTCTGACACTGTGCAGCAGACAGAAAAGCTACTTTTGTCTCCCCTAGCACTGGACAAAGGACGGACGAAGGACACCGACAAATGATTTGGCGCCAGAGGACGTCAGAGGATAAACCTCGAGATGCTCGCGGTCCCACCCGTCAGGGAGCCGCTCGAGAGCATTGGGGGCTTTAGACGACAGGTTCAGGTTAACATAATACACACATTCCACATACGCGTTCTAAGGTTCTTGCTCGTGCAGGGACTCTACTGCCATTGTAACCCCTTTTTGAGTTTATACGATCCACTCTCTCCCCTAGACGTAGGGTATGACACCTTCGTGGTAGCCTGAACCAGATCAAATCTCTAAGTCTTTCGTAGATTAGGGCGCACAAATATGTTTCCGTATATATAAATTCTACTGTGCTGGTGAATGAAACACCGATAGTTAGTGTGCCAGGAAGGGGCTTTCGATGCTTGCTTCGCTTCGCTTCGCTTTGTCGATGGCTCCGATTTCGCTTTGGTGAAAGAGGCTTCGGTCACCCATCTTGGTTTCGAGAGTTTCACAATTGCTGTCACTTTTGATGGTCGGTCGTGGCGCATCCCCGTCTTTACCACCGGCAAGGTTTTCCACTTCGGGAACCTGGATTTCGTCACTGACCAAGGCGGCGGGCTTCATCTTCAGGATTCGCGAAAGAAGCACGCGGCCCACCGTCATCAAGTCAGTGTGGCACTGGGTCACAACCGACGCGGGAGTGCATCATGCTGTAGGCATCCAAGGCCGGGGAGGAAACACCTCTTGGCAACACGCAAACCGGTGACGCCTCTCCACGTCATCAAGCGATCACCATTGTCGAGCAAGCTCTGCGGCGCAAAGCCCTCACCGCTGGGGCTGACAACCCCGGGAAGGACGCACTCGCAATGAACAATAGTGTCTGAACCCGCGCTCGTACCACCTACGAGCAGATCATGGCGGCCGACACGCCTCACTTCGACTGCCGGATCGAGAACGTGGCCGCAGCAGCTTTCGTCTCGACGAAGCTGTCAAGTTGGAGAACCCCATGCTTCAAGAAACCCACAACCATCTACGCGTCTTCCTCCACGGTGCGCTTCAACAACAAGAACAATCAACACGGCCACAACGATCTGAGGTGCGCAGCAGGCAGCAATGACGCGCCAGCAACGCAGCCCAGCCCACGGTAGCTGCGGTGGCTGGACAAAAACACGGGACCCTCCATCGGGAGCCCCGTCTGTTCTCCAACGCCTTGGACAAAACCGCGACGCACACCACGCCATCGACGCCAGAAGGCAAGCCAGGGGCGACCACTACGTCGAGTCTCGTCGAGAACGAGCTTTTGAGTACTACGACCGACAACGTAGCTACGACCACTACCCGAAGCCCCAGTCCCGACGGGGTCGGGCCCTGTGCGTTTAGGGTGGAGATTCTCAAAGCATGATTTTCAACCCGATTCCGTGTGCGACCAACATCATCAAGTTTGCTGGTGAGTCTAATTCGACCCACTGCTCGAAGACTACCGCCTCGCTTGTTGAGGCCGGGGGGGGGGGGAGCGGACGACTTGTTCACCATCCAGTACGTGGCACTCTTCTTGGGCGACTCGGCCTGGGGTGGCTCGAGCACTTGCCGGCCAGCTGCATCCGCGCCTGGTCTGACCTTCGACGAATCTCTTTCGGCAACTTTTAGGGGATCTACACTCGTCAAGGTAACTCCTGTGATCTCAAAAACTGCAAACAGAAGAAGTTTGCCAAATAGCTCCGGGACTATATCGCGCGCTTCTCGCGCAAGCGCAATGAGCTGCCTGATGTAAGCGACGTCGACATCATCAACTCCTTCACTTGCTGCACGACCTCCAAGGCACTTGTCCACAAGCTTGGTGTAAAAACCCTCGTACAACCCATAATCTCCTCGACATTGGCACCACCTTCATCACGGGGGAAGACGCTGTCCAGGCCAACTTTGACAATGATCAGGACAAGGACAAGGAGAAGTCTAAGTCTGATCGCTGCTCCGACCACAAGCGACGACCACTCTGGGGCGGCTCAAGCAGCAAGAGCCAAACAAGAACAAGCAACACCACGATGAGTTCGTGGGCGTCACTGACTGCCCGCCTCGACCTCAAGCCAATGCGCTTGTCCACGACAACTACTTCGAGAAGCTTCCTGACAACCCCTGCCTGAACCACTCGACTCCCATCAAGCACCGGTATAAAAACTGCCATCTGATGAAGCGGTTCCTGAAAGACGACATCCGATCCCGGCAACGACCTCGACGACCAGACCCTCTCGCAAAGGACGGTGAGGGGGACGGCGATGCAACCTTCCCCGAGATAGAAGACCGCCTCATGATTTTCGGTGGGTCGGTGACTTACGGGCCTTGGCGCCGCCAGAAGCTGACTTGACGAGAAGTCAACATCAGAATCGTCCATCACCTTTGACAGATCCGACCACCCTGACCACGTGCCGCAACTGGGGCTTCTTCCGCTCGTGTTCGACCCGATCATCGGCACCACGCACCTCATAAAGGTCTTTGTGGATGGCGGCAGCGCCCTCAACATCCTCTACATCGACACCTTCAACGCCATGAAGCTTTCGAGGTCGAATATCCGGCCAAGTTGTGATCCGTTCGACGAAGTCATTCTCGGGGATCACAAAGTACCCTTGGGTCAAATCGACCTCCCGATCACCTTCGGCGATCGCAACAACTTCAGGACCGAGAAGTTCACCTTCGAGGTGGTTGACTTCGTCAGCACATACCACGCCATCCTCGGACGACCCTGCTACGTCAAGTTCATGGCCGTCCCCAACTACATCTACCTCAAGCTGAAGATGCCGGAGGCCCAAAGGCGTCATCACCGTGGCGTCGTGCTTTCAACATACACTCACCTGCTAACAAGAAAGTTTTGAGCTGGCCATCGCCCTCTCTGGGTCAGCGAAGCTCGCGGAGATTAGCAAGACCAAGGAGTCGGACTAGACCCTCGACTCCAAGTCTCCGACCTCTACATCCTTCGAACCCGCTAACGACTACAAGGAAATCGTCTTCAACACCTCCGACTCAACCAAGAAAGCCAGGGTTGGGACATCGCTATCCGACAAATAGGAAAGCGCGCTCATTGTCTTCCTCATCTAGAATCAGGATGTCTTCACCTAGACACCTTTTGATATGCCGAGCATCTCGAAGGAGGTCACCGAGCACTCTCTCAACGTCATCCTCGGATCTCGACAGGCAAAACAACGACTCCATCGCTTCGACGACGAAAAGCGTCGAGCAATCAGAGAAGAAGTCGCCAAACTGTTGGAAGCCAAGTGTTAGCTTCATGACCTTTAAACTACACTAAATGGTATGAATTGATTTTGGTGTTTGAATGAACAACCATAGGTAACGGTTGTGTTGTAGGTATCACTTCGCTAATTCTACTTCTACATGGTAGGCTTCCTCGGTAGATGACAAGGGCGAACCCTAGAAGAGGAGTTGCCGGGCGTTGGAGGACCCAGGCTAAGGACTAGCTAGAGAGTTCATAGGAACATCGGTGCTATTAAAGGGTAAAGTCATTTGTCTCCTGTTATACAAGTGTTAGAGGGTGTGAATGCTCCTTAGATCCTCAGAAAGCACTAAAGACGGCAGAGGAAGCGAAGTCGAAGATCGGAGCTCAAGAACCAGTTGAAGTTTCAGTCATCGGACAGTCTGGTGAGGTCACCGAACAGTCCGGTGAGCCCTGAATGAGCCAGTCCAGAGAGGTGCTCTCTGGAGTCAAGATGAAGCAGTCAACGGACAGTCTGTCGATGCAGTGACCGGACAGTCCAGTGAGCTAGAAACTGAAGTCCAGATAAGTGTCTCTGGGAGTCCAAAAGTGAAAATCACTGGACACTCCGATGAAGGTATGCACTAGACAGTCCAGTGTCCTATGGAATGGATTCCAGAGAGGGTGTTTCCCTGGTCGAGGAGGAAGAAGGGTCACCGGACAGTCTGATGGTCCAGTCATCGGACAGTCCGGTGATTGCATAAAGCAGTTAGCTTTATGACATCACATCTCAACGGTTGTTTCTAGCTTGGAGCCTATTTGAACCGTAGAGGGAGACGTTTTTTTGTGTGCCCTTGATCAGAATTGCTGGAGCCAAGTTGTGAGAGGCCAAAGGACACCATCAAGAGAGCACATTGCAAGATTGAAGATCTTTGGTGCTAGTAGGAGAGTGATAGGGAGCGTTCATACACTTTTAGAGCTTGTAGGGCTTCAGAGGAGTGATCATTGCCTTTTACTCTTAGTGTGGGCAGCTTAGACCGGCTAAGAGTCGGTGATCGTGCTTCCGAGGAGATTGTGGAAGACATCGCCAAGTTTGTGTGCGGTTTTGGATCCCCCGCTCGGAAGAGACACCAAGAGGGAGTGCTCAAGCCTTGGAGGCTTGCTCTAGCGCTTGAGTATTGTGTACGACAAGTAGGCCGCCGGTGACTTCACTCCGGCAGTGTAGCGTACCCTTGTGAGCATCGTTTCAGGAACGACGGGAGGGATTGGGACTCCGACGAGAGTGGTCCAACGAGGATTAAGGAAAGACGCTACCTTTTGAGACCTCGAGAAAAAATCACTGAGCACTCTCTATCTCACTCTCTTTACTTACCGTATTTACTTACCGTTTGAGTAGTGTGGTAGGTTGTTCTTTGATTCCTCTTGGTGGCTATCGTTCTAGTGCATGCTTGTTGCTATTTCCTTATCTCTAGCATTGTTAGAGGTCTTGGCCTATTAGACTTGTTTAGGTTTGCTTCTGTTGCGATCGAGTCTCATAGTTTTAGTTCGTAGCGAAATTAGTGCTATAAGTCCACTGATTCAACCCCCTTCTTGGTGTCTTTAATCCTTACAAGTGGTATTAGAGCCAAGTGCTCATTTTTAGGCTTCACCGCCTTGAGTAAGGATGCCGAACGGGGTGGAGACTTCGCCCGTATTCGATGAAGACAATTACTCTTATTGAAAGGCTCACATGCAAGCCTACCTAGAGTCGATCGATAGGAAAGTGTAGCAAGTTACTAACAATGCTACAAATGAGAATGATAGACTTGATCTCATTTTCATTAAATACAATGCTAAGGCCAAGAATGACATGTTTGGATGCATTTCCAAAAATATCTTTTCTAAAATCAATGCATCATCCACCGCGCATGAGATATGGATTCAATTGCAAAACATCCATGAGGGCTCCTCCGAGGTCAAGGAAGAGCGATACTATGTTCTTAAAAACAAATATGATTCCATCACCAGACAATCTCATGAAAAAGCTAATGATGTTTATTCTCGCTTGCATGTAGTGGTGGAGGAGATCAACGCCTTGGACCTCAAGGACAAAATTGATGATGTGGAGATCATGAAGAAGCTCTTGAGAATGTTGCTGCCAAGCTACAACTCCATCGTCACGTGTCTCTTCCAAACCAACTTGGCTACTCTCACCGTCGATGTTATGCTCGGCAAGCTCACGGCCTATGAGGGATACATGTTGGGCAGCTCCATCGACTCTCAATTGCTCTAGAATCTTGCCCTTCAAGTTGATCAAGAATCTCCCAATGGTAAGAACAAGAAGAAGGTGGAGGAAGATGTGGATGAGTATAGTGATAATGAGGACTTTGTGCTCTCGATGAAGAAGCTATTTCGCAAAGGAAGACCCGCATCTTCTAAGTGTAACTCCGGATGCTTCAATTGTGGCAAGAAGAGCCATTTAGCTAAGGAGTGTCCCAAGCCAAAGAAGGAGAGCAAGAAGAAAGCATCTAGTGAGAGTGATGACGAAGAACGCAAGCCTAAGAGAAAATTAAAGAAGAAGTTCTTTGTCAAGAAGGAGACCAAGAGAAAAGAGAATAAGAAGTCCCCGCACAAAGCTTATATTGTTGGTGAGTGGCTCACCAATGATGATTCGGACTCTTCATCTTCAAGGGAAGAAGAGCTCGCGAGTATTGCCATGACAAGCTCCACCAATGAGCTACCATCACCTCCACTATGTTTGATGACCCGAAGTTGTGAGGGCTTTGTTAATGAAGATGATTATCTTGAGTAAGAAGAGGAGAGCTATGATGAATACGATGATGGATCAAGCTACAATGATCTTGTCCTCTTCCTTAAGAAGACCAACAAGACCATCATCAAGAAATTTAAGAAGATCGAGGTGGTGACCAAGGAGCATGAAGTGGCGGTATTCCTAGTTCGAGAGCTTGAGGAGGAGCTCAATGCTCTTAAGCACTCTTATGATGTTCTACGTGAGTCTTATGAGGATCTCAAAGTGAAGCACGTAGAGCTAAGTGAGAAGCATAAAGCATTGGTGGCTCACATGAAGCTCTTGATCTTGACTCTTTCCTTAACCCTTCAAAGCATTTAAATGAAGCTTCTACTTTTTGCAATCTAACTCTCTCCGAGGAGAGTACTAGTTTTGATCCATCTATTTTGAAGAAATACAGGCGTGCCTCTGTGCGTTCGTGCCCCCCTCTAGCCGTGCTCGCGTCGCCGTGCCGCGCCATCAACAGTTGCTCGCCGTCGAGTTTTGCCACCTGTGCGCGCCGCCCCGTGCTTGCTCCACCTCGCCGTGCGTCTTCCAAGCTGTAACCACTAGTCTTCTCCAAAACCCTCATGGGGTTTTAGCCTTAGGGTGATCGATTCTTTTTCGGTGATTTCTATGGCGGTTTTCGGCACTTCTCTTGCGGGGTATCGTGTTCTATCACCTTCATTTCATCGGAAATGCCCCGCATGCCTTGTTTGTTAATTAATTGCAAAAATGGTATAAATTGCTTACAGATCTCACCTTTTATTACCAATTGACGTGGTTAGTTGACAATGTCCATATTGAGATCATCTCTTGCATATTTTGACATGGCATTGAGTCTCCTATCGCTAGTCACAATTTGGATGCATTCTACTATATGAATTGTGGTATTAGTCTGTCGATATCACCGTTGTGCTTATTTGCTTTATTTGATCGGTGATATGTCCTTGATTTCACTGTTAGGACTTCATTTAGAGTCGCTCACCTTTTGTGCTTACAACCTATTTTTATTGCTATGTGGTGCAGTGACAGTTGGTCAATGGATCAGGACAGGACAGATTCAGCGGCAGTTCAAAAGTCTCAGTCAGTCCAGTGGTTTTCTCGGACGGGTTAAGAGCCAAGCTCGTAATCTTATCTTGCAGAGTCAGCTGGTCAGTAGTGCTTTCAACGTCAGTTGATCTTTCAGACAGTTGACAGTATGGGCAGGCAGAGACCGAGTTCAGAGAAGAAGGGAAAGGGCAAGGCAGCTGAGGCTGAGAAGAAGAAGAGGAAGAAGAAGAAGAGGAGGAGGAGGAGGAGGAGGAGGAGGAGGAGGAAGAAGAAGAAGAAGAAGAAGAGGACATGCGACCCAGAGTGGGACACAGCCCTAGCTGCTGCAGATGTGGATGTGCCTCCACACAGGAGGTTAGGTGCCTCGAGGATGGGAGGGTCTGAGTCCCAGAGGGAGTTGAGGAGGTCGACCCGACAGAGAGTGGCAACCACTACTTTAGTGGCAGAGGTGCAGCTGTGGAGAGCTCCTGCCAGCAGGCATTCGAGAATTGCGGAGGGAGAGGCAGTCTAGCAGAGTTGTAGTAGAGGACACAGAGGTGTCCACATCAGAGATTGGAGTTTGTGAGGTTTGCAATGCTAGAGCCGAGAGAGTTCGCTAGGCCATGGGCAGGATCGTAGAGGTCGAGGTTGATCTGTTGAAGCTGAAGGGCCCGGCCATCAAGGCCAAGAGGAGAGTGGATTTCACTGCTTGGGTCCCCGCTGGAAGACATGCGGATGCTGGTCAGTTCTGGACAGTGCTATAGCGGAGGATATATGAGGCCTATAGGAGGTAGCTTGCCACTAAGGGCAAGAGCTCAGTGTTTGTAGCACATCACCACTGTTCTTTTGAGGCACTGAGCAGAGGAGCTGGGATAGACATGGAGTAGCATATTGCATATCTTTCAGGCTTGTCAGAGTTGGTTACCCAGCCCCTGAGGTATAGTGAGAAAGTTGTACTAGAGTTCTATGCCTCACTGTGGATCTCCCTCGATAGGTCTGATGTCATTGCTTCTTTAGAGTTTGTATCTTCTGAGACACGGATCCACGCTCTGGCCCATTCGGATTTTTTGCCACCATATTGCCCATTTTGAGGTATGGAGCCGAGCGATGAGAGACTGAGTATTGTGTACCCACCACCACATGGGGAGTATTAATCTAGACACCCTCTGAGGTTGACACACAAGGCACGAGTCTTGAGAGGGTTGCTGGGCAGGACGATAGCCTCGAGAGCTGGCTACAGAGAGCGTGTTATCATTCTACATCAGTGGTTACTCTGGTACTTGCTGAGGCATGAGGTTTTTGATCTGATTGACTTGCTGCTAGCACAGATGGAGGATGTTGTATATGAGTGGATTGGCGATTGATAGTTACCTTTTGCCCCTTACATATGTCTGTTGCTGAGGAGAGCCAGAATTATGACTGAGTAGGAGTATTCAGCTTTGCCAGAGATCACTACCTCCTTCAGTCAAACTGAGCCATCCGACTCCAAGGTTCTTCGAGTGTCTGCTTCACAAAGCACCACTGAAGGAGAGGAGACCACAGCCCCGGAGGACGTTGAGACTGAGGCTCCGGAGCGAGCACAGCTGGGTGCTGGTAGCACTGAGGCTGCAGGTCAGGTCGAGACTCTGACCTCTCATACTACACTTGACCCTGCTCTTGCTGCTAGGTTGGACACTATTCAGGCAGAGCAGAAGGAGCAGAGGAGATTATGAGAGGACCAAGCTGAGCTCATTCGCTGAGAGAGGGCCGAGCTCGAGGAGAAGATTCGACTCGAGCGCCTTCATATTGAGGAGCGGCTTCGGATGGAGAGAGAGCTTGCTGAGGAGAGGAGACGGCAGGATAGAGAGTTTTATGAGAGGTCGCAGCGCTCTCAGTTGGAGATGGCAGCGGCCATATCTTATATGTCTGTCAGGTCTGGAGCTATTGTATCTTATCTACAGGGGGCAGGTATGCCACCACTGCGTACATTCTCGACGACTACGCTATCGGGTCCCTAGCCACTATAGCTTCAGCCGACAGCTCCTCAGCCACAGTGTTTGTCAGTTCCAGCTTTCACGGCAGATCTTCAGAGTCAGCACCAGCAGGCCACTTTCATGACTTTGCTCTCATCCCCGCTTTCACCATTCATACCATTTGGGGCAGCCAGCCCTTCTGCGACTACTGGTGGAGTTACTGTACCTGTTACCTCATCTCTCAGTTCTCCTCAGTTTTCTCGTACTATATGTCGGCACTGTTTGCATCAGCTGAGTCTAGAGTTTTATTTTAGGCATTTGAGTCAGGGACGACTGTTGGTAGTTCTCCGTTGGCACCTAGAGTTTGTTCTTTTGAGTCTATCGCAGTCGAGTCAATGACAGTTGAGCCACCGCCTGAGTCTTCACAGCCAGAGCCTTCTATCTTCACAGCAGAGCAGCCCAGAGTGTCAGATACAGCTATCTTGGTCGAGGCCTGATATTCAGTAGAGGAGGCAGCTCAGGCCCTTGCCAGTTCAGATTAGCCAGCTACAGTTGATGGCAAGTAGCCCTCCCTGAGGTCTTCCTTCGGTTTCAGTGTCTTTGATGATTCTGAGCAGCATGGAGAAGATGTGTCAGCACCAGCAGCCGAGCCAGCTTCATAGGAGCAGTCACCGACCGTCACTGCACCCCGCTCTTCAGCCACGCAGGATTAGTTATTCTTGTAGGAGCTTGGGTGAGAGACTTGTGGTGTATCGCTTTTTGAGTGGCTAGCTGTCTAGGGGGAGGCTGTAGATTGGTAGTTAGGGTTTTTGGATCTTATTTGGTGGATTTCTTAGCTCTTCATGACATTTTGATGAGTTTGTGTTTCATTTGACTCTTTTAGCTCATTGAAATGCACTCGATTTTTGGACTAACCCCGTGGTTTCATTGTGTTTGGCTCCCAGTGTTTTATCTGTTTTGCAGGTTTCTTTGTGCAGGTGCGCTCGCGTCTCATTCTCTATCGTGCACTATTCTTTGTCAAACCAGCGTTCTCTCTCTATATGCTTCCTCGGTGTCATCCTTTTAGATCATTAGATGACAAAAGGAGAGAGAGAGCTACCAAATAGGGAGAGAACTGGAGGAGAGCGACACTTCCTACCCTTGACAAAGGAGAGGAACTCTTACAAAATTTTCTAAGGAGTCATCAAGGTAAGGGAGTAAATGTTCTTTCGAGATGCGTTTTATTTTCTATCTTCTTTCATCTCGTTTGAGCTGATTGTGAGTACTATGGTTGTCATCAATCGCCAAAAAGGGGAAGATTATTAGCTTCATGACCTTTGAAGTCTGCTAAAAGGTATGAATTAATTTTGGTAATTGAATGAACAACCATAGGTAACGGTTGTGTTGTAGGTACCACTCTGCTAATTCTACTTCAACATGGTGGGCTTTCTCGGTGGATGACAAGAACGAACCCTAGAAAAGGAGTTGCCGGGCGTTGGAGGACCAAGGCTAAAGACTGACTAGAGAGTCCATAGGAATGCCGGTACTATTAAAAGGGGTAAAGTCATTTGTCTCCTGTCATACAAGTGTTAGAGAGTGTGAATGCTCCTTAGATCTTCAGAAAGCACTAAAGATGGCAGATCAAGCAAAGTCGAAGACCGGAGCTCAAGAACCAACTGAAGTTTTAGTACTGGGCAGTCCGGTGAGCCCTGGAGGAGCTGGTCCAAAGAGAGATGCTCTCTGGAGTCGAGATGGAGCAGTCACCGGACAGTCCGTCGGTGCAGTGACCAGACAGTCCGGTGAGCCAGAAGCGTAAGTCCAGAGAAGGTGTCTTTGGGAGTCCAAAAATGAAAGTCACCGAACAGTCCGGTGAAGGTATGCACCGGACAGTCCGGTGTCCTATGTAATGGATTCTAGAGAGGGTATTTCTCTGGCCGAGGAGAAAGAAGGATCACCGGACAGTCCAGTGGTTCAGTCACCGGACAATTCGGTAATTACATAAAGCAATCAGTTTTATGACATCACTTCCCAACGGTTGTTTCTGGTTTTGAATACTATTTAAACCGTGGAGAGAAACGTTTTCCTGTGTGCCCTTGATTAGAATTGCTGGAGTCAAGTTGTAAGAGGCCAAGGAACACCACAAAGAGAGCACATTGCAAGATTGAAGATCTTTGGTCCTAGTAGGAGGGTCATAGGCAGCATTCATACATTATAGAGCTTGTAGGGCTTAAGAGGAGTGATCATTGCCTATTATTACTCTTGGTGTGGGTAGCCTAGACCAACTAGGAGTCAGTGATCGAGCTTTCGAGGAGATTGTGTAAGATATCGCCAAGTTTCTACGTGGTTCGTGGTCTCTCGCTTGAAAGGTACACCGAGGGAGCGCCCGAGCCTTGCAGGCTTGCTCTAGCATTTGTGTATTGTGTGCGACAGCCGGACCGCCGGTGACTTCACTCTGGGAGTGAAGCGTATCCTTGTGAGCATCGTTCCGAGAACGATGGGAGGGACCGGGATTCCGATGGGAGTGGTACAACGAGGATTAGGGGAAGGCGCCTACCTTCTGAGACCTCGGAAAAAAATCACTGAGCACTCTCTATCTCACTCTCTTTACTTACCGCATGTACTTTCTGTTTGAGTAGTGTGATAGGTTGTTGTTTGATTCCTCTTGGTGGCTATCGTACTAGTGCCTGCTTGTTATTATTTTCTTTATCTCTAGCATTGTTAGAGGTCTTGGCCTACTAGTCTTGTTTAGGTTTGCTTCCGTTGCGATCGAGTCTCATAGTTTTGTTTGTAGCAAAATTAGTGTTATAAGTCCACCGATTCAACCCCTTCTCGGTGTCTTTGATCCTTACACCAAGTTCATTAAGGAAGTTTACCACCCCGAGTGTCTCGCAAATCCTGTAATGGTTAAGAAAAAGAATAGAAAATGGAGAATGTGTGTTGACTATACCGGTTCTACAAAGCGTGTCCGAAGATCCGTTTCCTTTGCTGCGCATAGATCACGTGTTTGACTCGACAGCCGGCTGCAAAACCCTTAGTTTTTTGGATGCGTACTCCGAGTACCGTTAGATTTCTATGCGTGGTTCAGTCCAGCCGGCCACATTTTTCATTGTCGTTTGGCTCCTTTTCCTACGTCACCATGCCATTCGGGCTCAAGAACATCGATGCAACGTACCAACGCTGCATGCAGAAGTGTTTTCATAACTAGCTGGGTCGAAACCTTGAAGTAAGTCGATGACATCGTTATCAAGTCCAGGCAAGCCTTCGACCTCATCAGAGACTTAGAGGAAACATTCGCCAACCTCCGAAGGTACCGCGTCAAGCACAACCCCGAGAAGTGCGTCTTTGGCGTCCCCTTCGGCAAGCTGCTCGGTTTTGTCATATCCTGAGAAGATCACTGCCATCCGAAACCTCGGGCCCATCAACAACGTCGAGTTCAAAAGCTAACCGGATGGCTAGCGATGCTCAGTCTTTTCATCTTCAGGCTCGACGAGAAGGTCATGCCATTCTACCGACTCTTATGCAAGTCCGACCATTTTACCTGGACCGCCGATCCTGACTTCGCTGACCCTCGGTGAGCCACTGCTCCTCTACATCTCTGCAACGTCGAATGTCGTAAGCACAGTTCTCGTCGTCGAGCCCTCGGAGGAGGGTTTGGCCTTGAAGGTCCAGCGGTCTGTCTACTTCATCAATGAGTGCTCGTCGATGCCAAGACTCGGTACACTCAAGTGGTGAAACTTCTCCACGTCATCCTCTTCACCAACCGCAAGCTGCGCCACTACTTCGACAGTCGCTCCATACGGGTGGTAACTATCTTTCCACTCGGGGAGATAATCAATGGCAAGGACGCGGTCAGGCGGATCGCCACGTGGGCAATGGAGCTCATGGTCCACTACATCTCCTAGGTGCCTCGTCAAGCTATCAAGTCTCAGACCGACTTCATCGCCGAGTGGACGGTGGCTCTTGTTCCCCTGTCGACCTTAGACACTGGACAATGTTCTTCGACGGCTGTTGCATGCTAAGGGGCTCGGGGCTGGCATCGTCCTCATCTCTCCAGAGACGACAAGTTTCGTTACGCGCTCTAGATTCATTTTTACGCTTCCAACAATGTTGCCGAGTACGAAGCCCTCCTACATGGCCTCCGTATGACCATCACCCTCGGCGTGCGGCGAATCTACGTCAAGGGCGACTTCCAGCTCGTCATCAATCAAGTTATTAAGGTATCAAGCTGCCAAGACTCGAAGATGAAAACCTACTGCCAAGAAGTTCGTAAGCTCGAAGATAAGTTCGATGGGCTCGAGCTCCACCATGTTTTACGCCGTGACAACAAAGTGGCCGACACGTTCACCAAGATGGCCTCGGGGTGAGAACCCATTCTCGACGATGTCTTCCTCAAGGTCCTCGCCAAGCCAACCATCAAGCTCAAAGACAACGGCACTGACACAAAAGCAGAAGCCACTGTCGGTGAGCAACCCCTGGCCCAAGGATCGGCGGTTATGGCCATTATTCCCTACTGGTCTCAAGACATCTTACCCTTTCTCTAGGACGGCACTCTCCCGACCGACACCAATGAAGCTAAGCGTGTCTCGTGCCGCACCAAAGCCTATGTCCTCGTCGACGACGAACTCTACAAAAGAAGCGCGAGCGGCATCCTCCAACACTGCATCCCTCAGGCGGAGGGTCAGCAGCTCCATGATGACATCCATTCGGGCATTTGTGGCCACCACGCTGCCCCGAGGGCTTTGGTCGGGAAAGCTTTCCGCCAAGGGTTTTACTGGCCCACGGTGGTTTTTGACGCTGAGAAGCTAGTCCGTTCTTGAAAGGGCCGGCAGACGCACTTGCCGGCATAAGAGCTCAGATGATCCCGATCACATGGCCATTCGCAGTCTGGGGGCTCGACATTTTCGGGCCTTTTTGAAAAGTGCCCCGAGGTTTTGCCCACCTTTTCGTCGCCGTCGAGAAGTTCACCAAATGGATCGAAGCAAAGCTGATGCCGAGTATCAGCGCTGGCCGCGTGGTCGATTTCTTCCACGACATCATATGTCGGTTTGGGGTCCTGAACTCCATCATCACCGATAATGGCCAACAACTCGCCGGTCTGAAATTCCACGAATTTTGCGACGAGTATCACATTCAGCTGGATTTTGCCTTCGTGGCCCATCCGAGGACCAACGGGGTAGGTCGATCGCACCAACGAGATGGTGCTCCACGGCATCAAACCTCGACTCTACGACTACATCAAGTAGGCGGCCGGACGATGGGTTCAAGAGCTACTGTCTGTGTTATGGGGTATGCGTACGACCCCCAACATTTGGGGCAGAAGCTGTGCTGCTGACCGACCTCGACTTTGACTCACTGAGGGTCCGAGCCTACGATGAGAAAAGTACGAAAGCGATGTGTCAGGACTCCCTAGATTAACTAGATGAGGCACGCGACTTCGCCATTTTACAATCGACCATGTACCAGCAGAGTCTACGACGACTACACACTCGACGAATCATGGGTCGAACCTTCAATGTAGGAGACCTGGTGCTCAAAAGGGTCCAAACTAGGGTCGGCCAGCACAAGTTGTCGCCACCTTGGGAAGGACCGCACGTTGTCAAGCGAGTTCTAAGGCCCGACGCCTATAAGTTGGTGACCGAGAACGGCAAACAGATTGCCAATGCCAAGAACATCGAGCTGTTGCGTCAGTTCTATCTGTAATAAAATCAGCTAAGTTTTTGTGCACCCTCGCTTTTTTCCTTTCATTCCGGACGGCGGAGCACAGCCGAAAGCTGCCCACCGCCGCCCGAGAGCTAGTTTTAGTGTCCCCAGCGGCGTAGGCCCCGAAACCTCCCGCCTGAGGGTCGGCGCGTCCGACCACGCCGCTTTTAGTTCTTACGCTCCGTGCCTCGTCCATTCGTTCCAAGGCTCCGTGCCTTCATTTCTTGGGGACCGACTCCCGACACTAGCAGAGCTCGCGGGTGACCCTTGGATATGCTAAGTAAATCGTGAGCGCTAGCTTTTTAGTCTTCCTCGCGGCTAATGATTGGCGACCCAAGGTTGGTGATGTCTACAGCTGTATCGAGCCCGACCTCGACCCTATGAGCTATACCCAATCCAATCGCTCGGTCAACGCCCAACGGAATTCAAAAAATGTGAAGACACGAAATATTTACATAAGCGCAAACAGGGTCGGAAACTTCATTTATTTACATAGCCAAGAGTTCATTACATAAGATGTTACAAAAAGATCTAATCCCTCAGTGCCTAGTACCACGGAGGCATCTACCCGAACCGCTCCCTCACGAAGTTGCGCATCCTGAAGGGATCACAGAGCTGGCGTGCCCTGGACTGAGCATTGGACGTCAGCTCCTCAATCCGCTCACTGGAGACGTCCGCGGTGAAGCCCTTGGCGATGCACTCGAGGTCAATATCCGAATAGTGCGACACCGCCTGCGCCATCGTCAGTGAGCTCCCATCCTCCAATGCGCGGACCACCACCTAGGTAATGAGCCCGAGCAGCTGCTGTAGCACCTGGCTCGCGTGCTCCGTCGAGAGGGTGTCTTCGTTCACGTCGGCGAAAACCCACCGAGCATGGAGCAGACTTCCCTCAGCGACCGGAACCCTAGGACCACAACTGGGACCAACAAGTCGTTAAGCGGCCGTCCCCTACGATCCTACTTCAACAAGCAAACTAAGTGACACTTACTATCGCGCTCCTTCAAGGCTGTCTCGGTCTCGGCCTTGGCATCTGCCAGCTGACGCCGGAGTAGGGCAGTTATCGCCTTGGAGGTCTCCCGTGCACTCCTCAGGGAGTCACCAGCAGATTGCCTCACCTCCGACAACTCCGCCGAGAGCTTGACGACTTCCTCCTCCGCAACCACACGCGCTACATCGGTGGTGTCCCGACTCTTGAAGGCTCGGTCACAGTTCTCCTCGGCTCGGGCGCGGACACTTTCGGCAGCTTTGCGGGCCCCCTTGGTAGCACACTTCAGGTCTTGGAGGGTCTGCATCTCTGAGGCCTGCTGGTTAACTTGCCGTTGGAGCTCTGCACAAAACAACAGAGTTATGAGCAACTCGCACTACCCGTCGACTGCCGCCCCCCCCCCCAAGGTATAAAAGGTCGGGAAAGTAAAATACATACGCGTGACCATGTGTTTGGCGGCAGCAAGCTTGGAGGAGATCTTGCTCTTCTCCGCCCTAGCGATCACCCTCTGAGCCTCCTGGGCCTCCTCGAACGACACCCAGCTCGCCACCCACGCAGAGTCGAGCTGGCGACGGAGCTGGATGGCGTCCCTCTTTGAGGCGTCATGACCAGCCTTGGCTTTCTCTAGCTCCTTGCAAAGGGCTATGACTTCGGCCTGGGGTCGGCAAGCAGGCAACCCACAGCCTGGGAAAGGATCTCCTGCAGGAAAAAAATCTGAGATCTGTAACTTACCCGACAGCGGTGCAGGTAGGGATAATCGAAGAGATCCCAACACTCGGTCATCTTGCCGAGCATCCTGTCGAGGCCGGCGCAGGCATCGTGCACAAACCAACGGATCTCGTAGACTTGGCCATCGTAGTACTCCATCGCCTGCGCCACCTATTCGCCCAAGGGGAGCTCGTCTGAAGTAGAGGTTGCTGCGACCATGGCTGTCGAAGTGGTAGCTGCCTCCGCTGCCGTCGTCTGCTAGCCCTCACCCTCGGCAGGTGGGACGGACTCTTTGGGCCCCTCGGCGGCGCCGGTCGAGGTTGGCACCCTGGGCCCTCTCGGCATCGTCGGTGGCGGCTGGCTCTCCCTGTTCTTTGGCGGTCGAGGTCGGCACCCTCGAGTCCTCGGCGGCCCTGGACAGGATTGGCTCCTCCTGCTCTTCGACGGCAGGCGGAGTTGGTTCTCTTGGACCTTCATCGACCCTGGACTAGGTCGGCTCCCGACGTTCATCAACAACATCCCGGGCGGGTCCCTCGCTTCCTCTGAAGTTGCAGTCGGGGCCGTATCCATCGGCTCCTCGAAGGCAGGAGTCGGGATCAGTCCCACTTGTTCTTCGGCGGCGGCAGTCAGGGTCAACGCCGGCTCGCCTTCCCCGACCGCCATCTCACCACCCCCTCGGCGCCTGCAGCTGGGGGAGGCAACATTTCTTGTTCGACCACCATCTCCTCCTGGCTCTCAGCGCCAGCGGTCAGAGGAGGTGGCAGCACAACTTCTTCGGCCACCGGCACGCCGGCCGGCGGGTCTTGCATCTGCATCTATGGGGGCAGCTTAACAGTACTCCCATGCATCGGCCTGCGTGGATGCAGCAGCAGTGACAGAGACGGCGACAAGCGTCCTTGGGCGGCTATGACGGAACAGCTGCAGCGTGTCGTCAGAGGACTCGGAGTCGTCCAGTACGATGGCGCCCATCGGCTGCGCCACAGCTGTTCTGGGGACCACAGGAGCCGAGGTCAGGCTTCTCGATCCTCTGCTCCCTGTGGCGGCTGACCCACCGAACGGGGCCGCTTCAGACCTCTCGGCCATCACATGTGCCGCCAAGGCGGCCACCTCTGCCGCGGTCGGCTACGGGGCCGGGTTGAAAGTTTGCAGAACGATCCCGCCCTCTCTACTTCGATCGGCGAGCCTCCTCCTCCTCCTAGGCGGGGCTGCGCCCGACCCACTGGCTCGGCCCGTGCCGACTGGGGCTGGGGTCGGCACCATCTGCACTGGCAAAGGGCGCGACGTTCATCTGCAACAGCATCAACGACAACTTCAAACCTACGACGCTAACGACGATTGACTACGACTACAGCTACGTGACAAGTTTCAACGACAGCGAAAAACCAACTCACCGGCGGGCGCAGATGGTCCTCTTCTAGCGGCGCCGATCCGCTGGCGAGGTTCCTGTGGAGGTAGCCCTCCAGCAAACGCAAGCGCGAGAAGCAACGACGACAACGATGATGGCACAAGCGCAAGAGCAGCGAAAGTGAAGAGTCCGAGGAAGAAGAAGAAGGCAACGACTGAGTGGGATTCCACCCAGCGCCCCTTTTTATAACCAGGGAGGCAGACGGTTTTTCGCACCCACAATCCCCGACGCACGACGTGACGGCGCTTTAAGTGCGTCATCATGGGGCACGTTGCGACGAGCACCCACGGCTTCAATACCCTGCACACCGAGGTGCACCTAGGCGACACATCGACGCCTCCGTCGCCCAGATGTGACGCGCACGTGCCTGCCACGAAAGTTAATGACTAGCGAGCACCAGTTCGATGGGACACGCCCACACAAATTGACGAATGCTGCTGGCCGTCCGATCGACCCGACAGTTGCAATTCCTAGATACGATATCTACCGTCCACGTGGATGCGGTGGGTCGCCGACCGAACCATCTTGGCCGACCCATGCTATTTGCGCCGATCACGGAATCCGACCACTCGTTTTGGTCTGACCTAGGCACGATGCTAATTCATGAGGTACAACCGACTCGACCGGTTCAATCTAGGCATCCATCTCAAAAAATTGACCAATAGCGAAAATTGGACTCGGCCCTCGATGGTCAGAAAATCGTTCCAAAAAATCCGCCTCAAAGATTAAAACCTCCGACCGACCCTTCGGATCGCCCGAAGGCTATGCCCTATGGGCGCGCTCGCACACATCCACAGGTTCCTTTCTGAAGATCAAAGACTAAACCCCCGACCAACCCTTCAAATCGATCGGGGGTCGCGCGCCCCCGTAGGATCAAATGTCAAAGACCGATGAGAAGATACGAAGACCATCAAGGTTCAACCCCATGCCGCCTCAACGGATATTGCAAATGGCGCAATGCTCAGAGGCTACTGTCGGGATCATTTAGCCCAGGTACTTATGGCCCTAGGATAAATACGAAGGCCCAGCTATGTGACCCACGGGCCGGGTAATGGCCCATGAAGGACTTCACCACGTTAAAGCCTCGAAGAGATAGCCCAACCCCCCGAGGGTCGGGACCACCTGAAGACACTATCTGGCCTCTGACGGTCAGATTCGCCAGAAGAGCCGGCCCGACCACACGAGGATCAGGGTTGGATGACGACAAAACCCGATCAATCAGGGATCGGAGAACCGCTTTACATATCCAACCCTGAGAGTCGGCCACCGCCTCGACAACCAACACCTGACAAGCACAAAGATTTCTGACTATGTGCAACAGACGAAAAAGCTACTTTTGTCCTATTCAGCGCCGGACAAAGATGGACGACGAATGACACTGACAAGATGATGTGGCGCCAGAGGATGCTAGAGGATAAATCTCGAGATGCTCGCGGCCTCACCCATCAAGGGGCCGCCCGGTTTCGTAGGCTCAAAGCCTTGCAACTCCGGTTCAACCCTTATATAAGGGAGCTCGAGGGGCTTTAGATGACAGGTTCAGGTTAACAGAATACACACTTTCCACATACGCGTTCTAAAGTTCTTGCTCGCGCAGGCAGAGGCGGATGGAGGGGGTGTCCCCCCAAAATTTTTTTGCAAAACATTAATTAATGTATACTCTTTATAATGATTATACTCTTTATATTGACATATACCTATTTATATTAGTAAATATTAGTAATAGTAGACCAAAAACACAAGAAAAGACCCACATTTTCATAATAACACATTAAGTAGCAGAACAAAAGTCCTTCTCTTCTGTTCAGCTGTTCGCCTCTCTGATCATTCGTGTTGCTCAAGTTTGGTGAATTTTCTTTGAATTGGTTGAGTTCATACTGCCCCCTATGATTGAAATCTTAGATCCACCACTTCACGCAGGGACTCTACCGCCGTTATAACCCCTTTTCGAGTTTATACGCTCCACTCTCTCCTCTGAACGTAAGGTATAACGCCTTCGTGGTCTGTAACAACCCGGATTTCCAATAATTCGAAATGAAATATTTATCTCTGAATTTTTATCTTTTCAATTTGAATTCCTTCTTTTAAATTTCGGCGCCGATCAATTCAGTTCACATGCTTTTGTTTTGGGCTGGAAAATCTTTCGGACCACCTTGTTTCAGAGGCCAATCATCCTTGGCCGTTGGATTGAGAGCGATGGCCGAAGACCGTTAGATCAGTAGGTGACAAAAATCCTTTCAAAATGATGTCCAAAATAAAATCCCCTTTTCCTTGTCCTTTCCCATCAACCCCTTGTTCCTTCACGGAGAATCGCGCCTCCCTGATCGATGTCCTTTCCAGGTTGTGGGGGCTGGGGTCGAGTCCGGTGTGGAAGGGTGGCCGTCGCCGCTGGAGCTCGGGGGGAGCAGGAGGTCGCGGCTGAGTCCTTGGCGCGTTTCCCAGCGAGCTGGGTGAGTTTCCGTCGGCACAGTTGGTGGTTCCATGTCTTTTCCGATGTTCGCCGTGCTGAGCGTCAGTTCTGGTGCCGTTTTGCTGCAGCCGCCGTCCAGGGTCGCCGGATCCGCAGCGCCCTGGTTCGAGCCGGTCGCTGTTCGCAGAGTTGTCCGTCACAGCGTCAAGTTCTCCAGGTCGGAGGAGTCGTCAGCGGCATCTTGCGGAATCCAGCACCGGTCAGCAGCAGCAAGTCGACGTTTAAACCTTCGGTCAGTGCCTCTGTCTACCTAGCGCCGTTCATCGTCGCTCTCTAGAGCCGTTCGCATAGATGCGAGTTGTTCCTTGGTGCCGCTGTAGGTAGCCGTTGTTCCGAGAGCCGTTGGTTCCTTGGTTTGGCAGGCTAGCGGTAGGCGGTTTCGGTGCCGTTCCTGCAGGTCGGTCTCTGTAGTGCGTCTGGTTGAGGGGTAGCAGGAGGGCCGCTGTCTGTTGGTTGCCTTGGTCCAAGGTGGTGTTGGGCGTGAGCTGTTCGAAGGGGGCAGTCCGGCTATCTGACGAGGTTAGGGTGCGTTTGCTACACTTTTGATTCTCCGAAGATTAAAAACATTTTGGTTTTAGTTCAAAAACGTTTCTGGTCACTTATAAATTGTTTGGCAAATTTTCAGTTATTCAAATTCAATAAATACTTTAGGAATAAAAAATAAATTTTAAAAACTTTGGGAACTTGACGAAATTTTTTAAAATTGCCACAAATTATTAACGGTTCAAATAATATTTCTAAAGATTTTTATATCACTGAAATTCCAGGGATATGAGCAACATGGAACCGTTTGAGCGAAACACCTCAATTGTCGTTTCTCTTCGCCAGGCAAAAAAGCAGAATGGATTCAATCCGATTCAGGTCTGAAACGTTTCACAAAAGCTACGTTTGGTGATTCGCATGAGAAACCGAATCGATTCTCCCTTCCAAACGCACCCTTAGTGTTGAATCTGCGTTCTCAAGTTTTGGGTGTTTTTTTTCCTGGTGGTGCAACAGGGCTATGTTCTTTCTGGTGCAGGCGCAAGGAAGAAGGATCTGCTGTCTTGTGGAGCTCGAGCAGAGAGACGATAGAATGAAGAGAGTCTCGTGCTGTGGTCAGCTGTAATTAAATGTACAATCCGTAAACTTAACTTACCGCTAAAAGTTGAAAGTAAAGATTCACTATTAACGCTATGTTTTATGCAAAGGGCCATCCCTGTAAGTCAGCTCCTCATGTCTAGAAGTCGGTTGTAGTTGGTGATTTTGACGGAAAAATCTTGTTGAGTAATTAGTACTCATGGTTTGTTGTTCTTCTTTTTGCTGCGATATAGTTTCTCCTTTATATAGCTGGTATTGCTGTTGCGGCAAAGGAGATTGATAGAAGAAGCTTTTGCAAACTGGTCATGTGAACCAGTTCCTTCCTCAACTTCCGACCACGAGGAGTGAAGCATGTCTTAGGACAAGCCATGTCTCAGAATAAAGAAACCGTCGTATGTGTGTTCTACTTCCGCGCCGTTTTAAAAACTCTGTTTTTAGCTCTTTTTTTATAAGAACTTGAACTTACTGTAAGACTTAAATCGTTTCCTATATCACTCGTGTTGTACTATTTGAGTATTGTTGTTTAATATCACCTGAGATCAATCTTAGACGAGCCGTCCAATGTTTGGGGCGGTTCTGCCACAAAAAATGAACCCCCATTCAGGTTTTAAAATGAACCCCCATTAAGATAACGAAAATCTCTGCGGAGCAAGAAAATAAAATTTGATTGTTTTAAAATAAAACTTTTTTCATCTTAAAAAAATAAAATATTTTAAACTTGCATTAAGCATTTGAGACAGTTTTCATCCTTGCATGCATACATTGTTACTACGTAGCGTGCGGTTTGCTGAATATTCACACACTCACGGTTTTTCACACCTTTCTTTTTCAAAGGTCAGTTAAAAAATCATTATTATCTGCTTTCCAATCGTAGTTTGAGGTTCGCACCTGCACTCAAGTTGCCTGTGGACGAAGAGGTTCTTTTTGATGCTTGCTTTCGCTTGTTTTCGTTGCTGTTTTAGTTCCTGGTTTCTCAGTAGCCTTGTTTCACATTGAGGTGTTCATTAAGTTTTAAGGATGATCTCGTTGATTTGATTTATCATATCTTTGTACTCATTCTGTTATAGTTTCTTGATCGATCACTTATGATAAACGTGCTTATCAACTTTGTAGAATTGGTGAAAGTACGTAAGGTCAAGGTCGAGTCTTATCGAAAGATAAGAAATCCTAATCGTTACGTGGTGGCCCGAACTAGATCAAATTTTTTAGTCTTTCGTAGATTAGACCAATTCAACAAGAAAGGCGCACGAATCTCTCTTCATATACGTAAATTCTACTGTGTCAATAAATGAAACACGACACCTTTTATGCAGCACCACTGCCATAAATGAAAAACATATTGTTTCTCAGCTTCAACACGGATAGAATCGTTGAATTATCCAGAGTTGGAACATGTCTGCTCATGGTAGCAGAGCTGATGGAGTTGATGAAGCACCAATCCTACAGTATCTTTACCGTCGACTAACCGTATTTTGCTCATTGTGCCAACGGACAACGTCCTTGTAGGGCAAATCTCCCCCAAATATATCTAAAGCACTCCCAACCGTAACATCAACTCGACTTTGGCCTGCTTTCTTTATCCTCTCAAGGTCATCCATTGTTGACACACCACCAGCATAAGTTACAGAAATCTACAGTCAAATCTACATTTGTGGGCTAAAAGTGTATATCCATTAGGCAGTGATTCAAAAACCTGGAGAAAATCTGCACTACAGGATTAAGATTACTGTTCCAAGAGCTTTGATAAGTTCTAGTAGTGCTGTTCAATAGACCAAAGAAATGTGACCACAGTTTGTTTTACTCGACTGGGTTTTGCCACTTAATGGCAGCATATGATAAAAGCTGGAAGAGGCTATTATAAATAGAAATAGAAAAAATGAAAAGCTGAAGTTCTGATTTTTAAGTAATGCATTGAGTAAATAACTGCTCTTACAGGTGAATGACGACCCAACAGTGCCACGAGTTCCTCATCAATTCCTAACCTGTAATGCATGCGCGCCTATATTAGAATTAAGAAGTGACTGCGCTACAAAGTTTTCAGCTGAACAAAAAAAAACTAAGAACTGATGTTGGCCGATTGGAATCCTAGTTTAAGAGCAAAAATTTGACAGGTTGAATATTCAAAAGAACTAGACAAGACACTAACAAACAGTTCTAGAGGCATAATGGTGGAACTAATGTTCAAGCATTATAATGATAGAGTAAAAAAGTAACCATATATATAAAACTACAATCAATTCCCTTTGGGGGAACACATTAACTTCAATTGTTCAACAACTTGCTTTTGTTTACATCCTTACATTGCTCAAAGAAAATGGAACATATATATAGCAAATCTATACAATAATGCTAAAACTAAGAATAAAGTCAGGCATATATGAAATCTGAGAAAAGGTACCATCAACATAAAAAATTATAGAAAAACGAAATGTTACAGCAGACAGAAATTAAATCCCATGTGGGAAGCAGATGCACGAAAGATGGATTAAATACAAAGGAACTTAGCTCACTTTTTGCCCTCCACATCAACACCATGAACCAAAAAATCATCTGCATAGGCAGCAAGATGCTCCAATATTGGTTCATCAACAAGGACATTGCTATACTTTTGCCATCAATCAGTCACGATGGTGCATCTGCCATCCTAACCAGAAAATTCAGTTCAAAGAAAATCAAGGATCTAAAGCACTAAATCAGATAATAATAGTAGCACTAAGAAAAACATTAGGTGTCTATTTACCGAGAACAATTTATGCCCTGAAATTCTCTCTGAGGCCCGAGCTCTGTGTGTAATTTACAGCCCTTTAACACCACTAACCGTGACCTTTGTTGTTTTATTCTTTCTCTTTCTCGGATTATCTTCAGGATACTCTTGTTGAAATTATGTTGGTATGCATCAAGTCAATTTGATTTTTTTTTTCAGGCTTGGGCCTGGGTTTAAAACGATAAAAACAGATATTTATACATTTCACTCCATTTAAAAAATTTAAAATATTTGGAGTGCACAACTAACTCTTGCAAATATTTTTAACACATAAAATTCAGTAAATCACAATTCTACATTGTCGCAATTTAGTTTCAATTTCAGAACTGAATATAGTGTAAAGTAATAACAACACATAATGGATTTAATGTACTTTTGAACAAAAGATGTTTGTTTTACAAGGTACCTTTTTCCGACAGCTAAGGTCCAAAACAAGCCTCTGTTTTCCAACCAGCTCCACAAGTTGCCTTAGCCTTTCAATATTCATTCTGCCATCCCTAAACACATACTCCCTCCGTTTTTTAATTGATGTCGCTGTTGACTTTTAAATTCAACTTTGACCATTCGTCTTATTCAAATTTTTTTGATAAATTTTATAAATTTTGATATATTTTAATTTATCATTAAAGTTATTTGAATCACAACTTAAAATTTTACACATTCGAGCAAATTTTTTGAATAAGACAAATGGTCAAAGTTGAATGTAAAAGTCAACGGCGACATCATTTTAAGAATGGAGAGAGTACTACACAAAAGATTCCAAAGCATGAGCCAGAGATATTCAACTGGCAGATAAGAGCATAAGGCTAACATCAATAAAGGCATGTTGCAGGGACATTGTACAAAGACTAATTTGAACAGTGTAAATGCTTGTAAAACAGAGCAACTAGGTGACTAAGAAGTAAGTGTTAGGTTTAGATAGATTCAATAATTCTGTTATCGTAAAAATCTGAAATCTAAAAGTACTGTACAATTACAGAAATGTGAATGTAATGAGTTAGACTTATCATCATAAGCAGCTTTACATTAAAACCCAGATATTAAAGCTTTCACAAAATTAAGGGAAAGGAATAAAAAAATTTAATAACCTAGAGCTTGAGCATACAGAGGTTACAATCACGTGACTGGCCCCTTCATTAAGATAAGATTTTGCATTGTCCAAATTTATTCCACCTCCAACTTGCAAGCCACCTGGTATTATGATAGCCTAATATTATTAGAGGATGTCATTGATCAAAAACAAAACATACAATTTGCCAACTAACATCAGAACCACCCGGCCATGCATTATCCATGCGGTCTGTTAAGGGCAGTTATGCCAAAAGAACAATCACAGTTCTGGTGATAGCTAGATGAAACATGCTCACCTGGATATGCACGTAGTGCCTCCAGGGCAGCGGCCTGGCTTGCAGGATCTGCACCGAGCATTATTACATGTCCACCGAGAAGTTCATCTTCTTTATAGATATTAGCAAATAGTCCCGCAGATTTGTCTGATTCAATGTTAGTTACAAGAGCCATGCCATCAACAGATGAATCCTGAAGAGTAGAGCCCACAATCTGTTTAACTTTTCCCTGAAATGTGAAAACAATTCCTAAAAATTTTAATGCAAAAACATGTCTTAGTTGGATTATTACAAAGCACTGCCTTAGCAGTGTAAATCAGTGACCACTGACCACAGTTCACTTTTATTAGGCACCACTAGTCTACTGCCTTATCACATACATTTTCTCTTACCGATCAAGCCACAGAAACTGTTGGCCACCCGTTTTTTCAAAAACCATGAAAACCGATCAAAAATCGCTCCAAATAAAAAAAATAAAAAATTGAATGAAATTTGGTCAAAACACTACAGTAAACTGTTCTTTCGATTGGTTTCTTCGGTTTTATCAGTTTTCAGGTTTCAAATTTGAAACACACCGGTTTCACTGGTTTACTCCTTGGTTTTATTAATTTATCGACCAGTTTTACCGGTTTTTGAAATTCCAAAAATTTTAAAATTTTGATTTTATTTTTAAAATTTTTAAAACGAAAATCGATCATCCGGTGAAAGAGACTAGACCGGTTTCACCGAAAACCGCAAAAAACTAGACTGGTTTTCACAGTTTTGTTAACCCTCGCCATAGAAACATGACAGGTGCGCAACAGCAATCAGGGTGCTAAGTTGCAACCATGTCAAAGTTCAGATCACACAACGTCTGGAATGCTTGCAATACACACAGGCATCGATAAAACAAAACAAATAAACAATTCCTACGAAGCTTGTGAATGTCAATACATGGCCTGAAGCTAACGGCAGCGCAGACAATGGCACGTCTTCCTGCCACAGTACACGGCCAATCTTAGGATCGAAACAGATAGATACCACAGCATCACGTCTCAAGCAAGAGAGGTGAAGCGGAAGGGGATAACTACCTAACGCAACGCATTTTGCAGGGCGCGCCGAAGCCTGCGCCAGTGCGCGAGAACGTCGCGGCGCGCACGGCGGAGACGGCACACATGCCATCCCCTGTTTGTGTGAAAGAACAATATCGATGAAGCAGATGAGCGCGAAGATGTACGGACGTTCAAATCATCGACATGCAGAGAGATAGGGAGGGAGGTGGAGGAGAGGGAAGGGGGGCGCCCGCGAGTTCTAGGAGCAGGCGCCGCGGCGGCCGGCGGCGAAAGGGCTCGGCGGGCGGAGGATGCAGTAGGCTAGTAGCTGTTCGATCGGTGCGAGGGCCTCTGCTCTGTGGATTTAACGGCCAGGATTCACGATGACATGGTTTGACGGCTGGGACGGCATTCCACATCAGTACTCTCGGGTCGCGGGGAGAGCAGCGGCTAGTCTTAATCAGAGAAGCCTCGCCGCCGGCTGCCGCGGAGGAAAGCAAGCGCCAAGCGAGGCAAGATGTTCTTCCACATCGTGCTGGAGCGGAACATGCAGCTGCACCCGCGGCACTTCGGGCCGCACCTCCGCGACAAGCTCGTCTCTAAGCTCATCAAGGACGTCGAGGGCACCTGCAAGTACGGTTCCCTCCCTAAACCTAGCTAGGAATCGGAGAGGCGGCTCGGCGGCGCTGAGGTAGTACTTGCGTTCGTCACTATCTTGCAGTGGGCGGCATGGGTTCGTGGTGGCGATAACGGGGGTGGAGGACATCGGCAAGGGGCTCATCCGGGAGGGCACCGGCTACGTCACCTTCCCCGTCAAGTACCAGTGCGTTGTCTTCCGCCCCTTCAAGGGCGAAATCCTCGAGGCCGTCGTCACCATGGTCAATAAGGTGGATCCTCTAGCCTCCTCCCTACCTGCGATAGCTTGGCTATGCTTGCTTTGTTCAAATTGGATTTTGGAGTCGATTCGTGGTGGTGTTAGTGTTACTGGCGTTGGAGATGGTGAGTGCAGGGATTTGATTCAGTGGCTAAAATCATCTATGTTCTTGGTTCTGCAGATGGGCTTCTTTGCTGAGGCTGGGCCCGTACAGATCTTTGTGTCCAACCATGTGAGTAATTTGCTTGCCTAGGAGCTGCTTTGTAATCAAAATGCTGTAAAAAGCTCCAGAGCTTATCATAATGTATCCTACATAGAGTGTTTGGTTATAGCATAGGGAGTTAACAATGCTTCTTTGTTAGTGATTAATACTTCATTCAGGGTAGACCTTGACATGCTTGGTAAACGAATGGTGTTTGGCTTGATGACAGGTGTCTACTTTGTTTTGTTGGGTGATGTGTACTATTTGATTTTGATATGCAGTTAATTCCTGATGACATGGAGTTCCAGTCCGGTGATGTGCCAAACTACACAACATCAGATGGATCAGTATGTTTTTTTTTTTCTTTTGTTAGTAATTATTATGGATATGGATCCTCTCAGAGCTGTTATGTATAATGTCTGCTGGCAAGTTATCATTTTTAAGTCCATCAAGTGCATTGTAACCCTAGATAAATACTTTCTTATTGCTATTAACAGGATTACTACATTTTTTTAGACAAAAGGCATAAAGCCCTGCTTTTCTTGAAAGCAAAAGTCACAGAACAACGGACATAATCCACTGGGGTTACTAGTTTTACAGATCAAGAACTGCTACTCCCTCCGTTCCTAAAATGATGTCGCCTTTGACTTTTACCATCAACTTTGACCATTCGTCTTATTCAAAATATTTGCTCGAATGTGTAAAATTTTTAGTTGTGATTCAAATAACTCTAATGGTCAAAGTTGAATTTAAAAGTCAATAGCAACATCAATTAAAGAACGGAGAGAGTAAGACTCAACTCTAAAGGAAAAAGGCACTGAAGCTTATTACATGATCCCCACATCCGGAGTGAAATCACTTGGAACAAAGCAACTAGCGTACTGAACTACCTTCCTGATCAGTTCTTCCATTCGAGCGCGGTCTTCATCCTTCAGCAAAAGCGACCACCGCTGTAGAAATGACAAGCCAGTCATTAGCATATCTAAAGGTTTGTTCAGGAAGACCGACATCATAGTCATCTTATTGCGTGCATTCCAGATGGCCCAAGTCAGGCCTGCAAATAAGAACATAGAAATATGGTTGCTAAGCCTGTTAACCCCTCTCGGCTTTATCCAGACCTTCTCAAACTCCCATAGAGATCTTGGGTGAGCCCTCCACTCTAGGGCTTCTCTAACGAGACACCAGATAAAAACTGCTAAAGGGCAATTGAATAAAATATGATTCACAGTTTCCAGGTTACCGCAAAGAGAGCATTTTTCACTCCCTTTCCACTATTTTGATTTCAATTGATGTTTTGATGGGAGCTTATGCTGAAAGGCTGCTTGTTGTTTATTACTCTTGGCAGATGATTACTGATAGTTAGTGGATTATTGCTTGGAATTCGCTGTACTAAACTGTTGCTGGTTTGTTTTTTGTAATCACCATGCTACAAATGCTTTCTTGCATACATGATTTTTATTTATATGTTTTTTTAAAAGAATATTTCTAAATGTGGAGTAGACAAGGAGTGAAAAGGATTTTTTTCTATTGAAGCTACCTATTAAGTCAATTGCCCTATGCTGACTGGAATTAACTGTTTGGTCCAATTCAGGTAAAAATTCAAAAAGAAAGTGAGGTGCGATTGAAGATTATTGGCACCCGTGTTGATGCAACAGAAATTGTAAGTTTACCGCATCTGCACTTTTTTACAAAGCTTCCCTCTTTTAATCTGCTTTTTGTTTGACAATCGAGCAGAGCTATGTAGAAAGCGAGCATAAACTATTTCCCTTTTTTTTTTGTCAGCGCTGTATTTTTTAATGCCGAGTCATGCTACTGAATTAACTTCCTCCTATTTTGTACTCCTAAAATAGCCGGCCACAAGCCCGGATTAAGGGGAAAGGTTTTTCAGGCTTGGCGACCCAACAACTATTTTAGCCATTCTGTTCTAAATGAAACCCCATAGAAATTCATTTGGACATGACCCTCTTAGTGACACGCCATATCGGAGCCTGCATGTACTGTTAAATGGGCAAGGGTTGGGTCACCATCCCATTGGTAGTGCGTCCTATTTTGACACGGATACGATGATAAGTGAACAAGGATCAGGTTGTCGCATTGGCGCGCTACATCGCCGCCCTAGTGTAATGATAAATGAGAAAGCTAGTTGAGCCTAGTAGGTTGTGGGTAGGTAGCTATAATCTAGGGTCGCTAGGTGATGTATGGATATTGTATGCGTTCAGAAGATGAAATGGAAAGGGCAAAATGCAAAGAAGGTGGAAGATACCAGTTTCAAGCTTTTTGTACACAGGAGCAATTGTGATAAAAAAACAGAGTAGGCATTGTGATCGACAAGAACCTTAACAATGGTGTGGTGGACAGCAAGAGACAAGGATCTGAGCTGTGGTGTGAAAGTGACGTGCAAAGCTGTGGCAGCCCCAGGTTTTATCCGCAACCAAGGGGCTCCATAGTATTTGGTTTTGCAAGCGGTGACAGGGACAACCCCCACCCACCCCAAGTATCTTGCTTCACATCGACCTAGAAGTTTTGTTGCATGCATTAGTAGTTATCAGTGATATGTGGTTCTGCTTGTTCATCTCGTGTAAAGCCGCCTTAGAGACCAATTCGTTAGGAAACTTATTGCTTATTTGATACAATTTTTTTTTGAAAGCATTTGATACAATTCGCCTGATTGTTTCACCACATTTGTTGCAGTTTTGCATTGGCACAATTAAAGATGACTTTCTGGGCGTTATCAATGATCCTGGTGCTGCAATGTAAATGAGCAAGAGACTGTTCCGGACGTTATCAGTTGTAATCTGATGTGTTTTAGTGCTCAACACTGGGAGCACCTAAGCAAGCTTTATACGGATATTGGATCTTGTATTAACGTGTCACATGTAGATTATCAAAAGCAACTTTAGTTTTTGTTTTGTTTCTATTATTGACACAATTTTCTGACTGACAATTCCTGACCGCGAACCTGATTATTAAAAATGTTTAACAAACTCCATTTTTTAAGATAGTGCCAATGTTTAACAAACTCCATTCAGACATTTGGACTGATGAGCCTTCCCTAATCAGCGTCAGTGATCCTTCAAAGAATAGCTGGCATGTACCTAGAAAGAGCAGACATAAGATTACTTGAAGTATGGGCATCTCCTCTTCGTTCTGATTGAAGAAAATATTTAATTCATTTGCTTTGAGCCTCGTGTTAGTGAATCCTATACAGCCGCCATCTGTTTCCAGGTCTGATATTTACACTGCATTCTACATTTCATTTCAACAAACCAATGGTCATTTGCTTCTTGGGCTGCTACCAGAAGCACCTTAGATGCTGTTTGGTTGAGCCATATTACAATGTAAATAGTTCACAGTGGTATCAAATAACGTTGTTTACCGTTTGTCTAGACCGGTCTGTAATCAGATCGCTCCGTGATCCATTCCCGGCCTTCGCATGGACGATCCCGCCCGTATACCAGCGTTAAGGAATCCCATCACAGAATTCTCATCTGACATCTCTCTCGACTCTTCTTGGCTCCTCTCATCGCGGCAGGCACTTCTCTCGACTCGTCATCGCGGATGGTGGCACGGCAAAGCGACGCAAAAGGTGGTAGGCGGCGCCCCAACACGGACGGCGGACTCGACTCAACTCGTGGCGAGCGGCGCGCGGCCAGTGAGCAGTGACTGAAGGCGGCGCGGCGCAGCGGCGGCGGACGGCGGCGAGGGGCGTGGCAGCAACTGAAGGCGGCGCGGGACATGGCGGCCGACGGCGGCGCAACAGCGGCAGAGGCGGTACGGGGCGTGGAGCGGACGGTCAGGGGGCAGCGTCCGAAGGTGGCACGGGGCATGGCGGCCGACGGCGGCGCGGCAGCGGCGGAGGCGGCACAGGGCGTGGCAGCGCACGGCGGCGAGAGGCGTTGCGGCGGACATCGTCGCAGCGGCAGCTTTGATGCGCTGCAGCGGCAGTATGTAGGACTGCAACTCGACAACGGCCAGCGGTGGCGGATGGTTTTTTCAGCGGCGCGCCGGTGAACTCCGAGGTAGGTGTTTCAGCAGCGGAGGATGGTCAGTTGCGTGCGATTTTCCTCCGCACAGTGGCCTTGGGCCTTGGCCTGGTTGGACTCTGCGCGCCCCAGCTGCAATCTGACGAATCCATTACCATCACTGTCTAAAACAAACAAAATGGGTGATTAGCGATCCCACTCCCATTAGCAGGGTATTTTGTTGACATTACCATTGTCATTACCGGAGCTTGTACCAAACATCATCTTAATTGATTTAATCATATTTTGAGCGGCCAAAGATAGCTTAAGTATCTTTTTAGTACCGTCAGATCAACTGATCAGAAAACGAAGCGAGACCCGTAAGAGCAAACAAGCAGAGCAATGAAAAGAGATCCGCAACACCAAGCGAAGATCTGTAAGTAATATATCCCTCCGTCCCAGAATAACTATGGTTTTTCACTCTTTTTAAACATCACATTTGACCATGCATAAGATCTCGTCTAATAAGTACTTCTTTCGTTTTTTTAATTATTGTTATGGTTGATTTTTAAAATCAACTTTGACATATTTATCTTATTCAAAAAATAAATTCAAATATATAAAATTATAAGGTGTGATTAAAATACATTTAATAATAAAATAAATTATAAAAAATACTACCTTCATTTCAAAATATAAGTATTTATAGGTTTAGATAAAGTCAAATTCTTCTAATTTTTACTAATAATATCTAAAAATATACATAATTTTTAATATAAAAATATAATTTTTATGAAAGTTTATTGCACAATAAATTCAAAAAATATAATTTTTATATGATAAAATATCATTAAATCTTGATTATTAATAGTCAAAGTGATAAAAGTTTGACTTTGACTTAACCTAAAAATGCTTATGCTCCTTTCGTTTTAAAATATAAACATTTTTAGGTTTAAGTAAAAGTCAAATTTTTATCACTTTGACCATTAATAATATATAATTAATAATGTTTTTTGATATAAAAATTATATTTTTTGGATTCATCGTGAAATAAAATTTTATAAAAAGTATATTTTTACATTAGAAATTATGTACTTTTTTAAATATTATTAGTAAAAGTTACAAAATTTTGACCTTATACAAACTTAGAAATGCTTATATTTTGAAATGTAAGTAGTATTTTGGAATGGGGGGAGTATATAATATTTATCAATTTTTTTGAATAAAATAAATAGTTAAAGTTGAAATTAAAAATCAACGGCGACAACAATTAAAGAACGAAGAGAGTATTCAATATTAATTCTTTCATTAAAAAAAGTTGGAATTAACAAATGGAAGGAAATAATAGTCATTAAATCACTTTACACGATCAAGCACGGTACAAATGCAATCACCAGAAAGGCACATGTAAATCGACACATTGACCGAACACACAAATTTAACCAACCACACGCAACGGGATGCTGCCAACAAGACGCGCCATTTCACCTGCCCCACGACGACGTGAAACGGTGCTCGGTGATCAGACTCTGCCGCCAATGGGTCTCTCCACGATGGCTCCGTGCGCGCCGGCGTGGAGCGACCCGGCGCACAGCAGCTGCGTCAGGGTCAGGATGATGGTGAACGCCTCCAAGGTGCGCTGCACATTAATCGCGGAAGCAACAGAAGGTGAATCACCGACACAGCCACACATGCACAACGATGAACTGACAAGCTACACAGGAGGGAGAAATGGAAAACTCCACCGATCATCCGTTCTTACCAGGCTCGCGGGCCTCCAGCTGACGCTGATCTCCTTGCACGCCAACCCCATGGCGAGGAGGGTGAGTGTCCAGGCGACGACGGCGGAGGCGGCGGCGGACATCAAGCTCGCGGGGTACCCCTCGCTGACGTCGCGCAGGCCGGTGAGCGACGTGGAGACGCCGACGACGCCCGCGAGGAGCGCGAAGATGACGAAGAACCCCGTCGCCAGGTTGCCGATCGGGAAGTAGATCGGGAACAGGCGCACCGGCGGCGACGCACCCTTCACTGCACACACGAGCTCGAACGAACGAACCGATCGATCAGGACGTGGTCACGCGAGCGCTTAATTTGTTCAAAGTTGGTAGAAACCTACGTTTGTTGTAGCTCTCGTCGATGCTGTAGTTGATGGCCCAGCCGGCGATGATGGCGACCACGACGTACATGATCAGGTTGAGGAAGAGGAGCCCGGACGCCATGGAGCGGGCCGCGGCGCCGCCGGTCGCCATGATGCTGCTCGGTCGAGCTAGAAGGGAGGAGACCGACAACCGTACGTGTGTGCGTGGTCCGTGCGGTGGTGCTCAAGGGCCTATGTGAAACGGGTATAAATACGTGATGGAAAAGACGGATGCTGATGAGCTGCACCCGGAGGTGTTTCTTTGATCGGAGGATAAGATCGGTGTCAAAGGAAGGAAAGTACTCTTGCGCGTTTTGCTTTGCGAGGAAGCGAGTAGGTGCCATTCCTTGCTGCCGCTTGGCGAGTGGCCTGGGGTTCGTTGCTTTTGCTCTCGGTGCAAGCCAGGGATCCCGAGTGCCTGCAATAGGAGCAACCGAGATTCGTCGGACGTCGGCTGTGCACAACCGCAATCCAATCTGTTCGTGTGGGCATGCAAAGCACATAAACAGCAAAAACCCGGCTGGAAGCTGTAGTCAGTACATGATTTTGTCGAAGTTTGGCAAAGGTGCCTAGATGTTTTTTAAGGATAAATAATTAAAGTGCAATTTTGCGTCTTAGCAAGATCCTTTGTCTTCTAGCTGGTTAGGATATTTTGCTTCACCCGAGAGACACGATTCGAGTTGCTCGAATCCCGGCAACGGAATCAGTTTTTTTTATCTGACTTCTAAAATATATAGGCCATTTTAGAACGCATGAATTTCACTAGAATCACATATAAATTTTATAGATATTAGTCTAATTTCATAGAAAAAATTGAAAAAAGGTATAATTTCCCATGTTAAGTGGGGAAGTTTTTAAAATCTTACGTGTTTCTTGTGAAATTGAATTAATTCCTGTAAAATTCCCATATAAATCTAAAACTTCACGCATTACAAACAGGGCATAAATTGGATCTGCCTTCAGGCAACGAAAGTATTCATGTTCAGGGTTTTTTTTTTCATCCCCTGACTGCTAAACTGATTAAAATGCAAAAAAAATTCGCAATTTCGTGGTCTCTCTTAAAACGCATCAACTTTGCTGAAAGGGATCAGAGAAATATAAACGACATCAAGCTTCACATCTTGATGAAACCAACAGCTAACCAAACCTTTGGGCGAGAGGGACTTTAACCAGAACTCGTCACAACTTGGATCTGTCCACAGACCAGTGCTACATCAGTACACATGACCAAGGTCAAACACGGTCGCACTGGCGTGCTACTTGCTCTACTTTTATTCAAGATCAGCTACCGTTATTCCCACTTCCTAGATTAGTACATAACGCCGTGAAGACTGAGCTACTTATTCAGCTGATCCAACTCCAGACGTGCTCCTAGCATCCCTGCAGCTGAAGCTCTCAGCGCTTCAGACGCTTGTTGAACCAGCTGATCATGTCCAGTCTGGCTTCTTCCGCTGTTTTCACGGCTAACGGATCACTGGAATTGTATCTGCAGGCGAAACCATGCGGCACCTTCCGGAAGATCTTCACAAGGTGGTCAATCTGCACCCCCAAGGAGCAAAATTCACGAGCGCATTAGGAGCTTAAAACTGTTAAGGCATCCTTTAGAATGCATGAATTTCACAGGAATCACATAGGAATTTTACATCAATCAGCTCAATATCACAGTGAAAAAGAGAAAAAAAAAGTCTGCATTCCAAGGGGGCATACATGTCTGAAAATTTTATTGCAGAGTTAAATCGAAGCTAGAGTGCTACTTCAATTCCTGATGTCATCGGATAAAACCCAACAGTGGGAGGAAACAAATATCAATTGATCAAGGATGAAGGTTCAACATTATAGTAAGAACTTTATTTTACAAAAGGTATTTTTCCAGGAGTACTGCGTAATAGTGGAACTAGGTAAATTAATCAAGACAAACTTACCCTTTTTTCCTCCAAGGCACTCTCAAACTGGTGCACCAGCTTTGGTGGTGAAAGGGTATCTAGTTCACCTCCAAGAACCTCGATCGGACACTTGACCTCTGAGCATTAGATAAACTTAGGTTTGAGAAATGGATTCAGAGAAAGGGGATGCATTATTGCGCCGTAATGTTTGATAAGTGAAAGCATACCCTTAATGTCGTCAACAGTCACTAAAGCAGGATGCGCAATGACCACCGCTTCGATTTCATCAGTTTTTGCCATTTCTACGGCCACTTTACCTATTGAGCGGGGGAGAAAACCATGTCATAGGGTTGAAATTTCAATAATTTACAAAGGGAGCATTTTCCTGAAAAATATTGTGTTTAACAATTCATATACTCTCTCCGTTTTTTTATTGTTGTGGCCGTTAACTTTTAATATCAACTTTGACCATTCAACTTATTAAAAAAATAAATTTAATTGTATAAAATTATAAAGTGTGATTAAAATACCTTTAATAACAGAGTAAATTATAATAAAATATATAATTTTTTTTTAATAAAACAAATAGTCAAAGTTGAAGTTAAAAGTCAACGGCGACAACAGTTAAAAAGAACACTCACCACCCCAGCAATAACCGCCTACGCCAACCGCCTTTCCTCTCTTCTTCAAAGCAGCAACAATCTTCAAAGCTTTTTCAGCTGCATCAGCCTGCCACAAGATTAATCCGATCAGAGTAAAACAAAAAAAAAACATTTCGTATCAGGCAAGCAGAACTTTTTCACATTAACAATGGCAGAGAGAATATTAGGTTTAACATAAAGTCAGGTTGCACGCTCTTGCTCGCATTTAAACAGCGAATTGGATTTTATCGATCGACTGTAAAAAGAACTAACCGGGGAGTGTGTTTTGAGCCATTCTTCAAATGAAACCCCTTCCTTGTAAGGATCACCATGCAACAAATCAGGAACCACGACGAAATACCCGGTATCTGCAACTTGGTCTGCTATTTTCCTTTGTAATACAATACATGACACATAAAACTGTGGTCAATCTAAAGCCACACGGATACAGGAAAAAAAAAATCATGAATAGTGGGAAGATAGAAATAAAAGGCACTGGAAATGATTAGTCGAAGTAATGGATTGTAACCATGCTGGATACGTGATTATAAAGCATAATGAAACTATTCTTAGAGGTGCGCCGGAACATGCTCATACTGAACATTATCTAATATAAGGCGACATCAAACTCGCTTTTTTATCACCAGTTATGTTCTTTCTTTTCCCATGACAAGCACATTTGTCCTGCTCCACATGTTCAATTTTTTTATTTCATTTTTTTAACAAAAAGAAATGCTTCCTACTTTTTCCCCACCACGCAAAAAAGAAAAAGAAAAAATAATTTGCTACTACTTCGTAAGCTGATCCACTCCACCAAAATTGCGTTAGGATTTTGAAGAGCAACAAGATAAAGCAGGGCATATTTTAGAACAATCAAGTAGTACCATGAGCTATCTCAAATGAAGCAACAGGTTCTTTTTTTTTTTGACAGCGAGTCAGTGGTGCTCATGCATACCTCAGTTTGGGGGCTTGGAAACCTGCAGCAAGGCTAGCAGTTAGGACGCTGTTCTATATTCCTTCAAATGGGACGGGGAACGCTGTTCGTTTCGCACTGACCGTAATAATCGGAGCAGAGGATGACGGCGCGGCCGGCGCGGCGAGGCCCCGTGACGTACGCCTCGAGGCCGTGGTAGTCGCGCACGACCCGGCCCGCCTCGTCGCCCGTGGCCGTCATGTCCGGCGGGTTGTCCAGGCACGGGTGGTGATGGCCGTGCCCGCGCGACGACACGGCCGAAGGGAGCACGAGCCGCACGTCGTCGGTCTCCTCCACTTGGAGCGCCGCCGCGATCCCGGCGCCGAGGAGGAGCGCGATGAGCAGCAGCAGCGACGAGCAGCGCATCGCCTCGGCCGCGCCCATGTCGGACCCGGCTGCCGCGGCGTCCCCTTCGTTAGTGGCGGTAGGTGCACTAGCTGCAGTGAGCTTTCAGTCGTGGCGCGGGGTCACGTGCGTGGCGGTGACACCGGTCGATGCGGCACCGGCCGGTTCTTATAGGGCGTGCCGCGGGACGTACTGCGGGAGGCGAGGACAGGGAGATCGCGTGCGATCGGCCGAACCATGTGCCGGGCGCCCGCGCTATGATCGCCTCTGTCGATACGGCGCAGGGCACGACCGCAAGGTATGTGCGCGCCATTGTTGCCAGGGAATGGGCCGGCTCTCTCCTCGGGCAGCGAGCCCCCTCTTGCCACACATGTACTCGCGGGGCTCGTGTCAACCAACGGACGGGTACACGCAGCCGTCGTGTGTCGTCATGTTCAAGCGAAACTGACCGAGAGCCGAGAGCCGCATGCACCGTGGTTAAACTAATCACAGGGTGAGATCCTCGCGAATCGATCTGAATCTCGCGTGTTCCACGCGGATCGTTTTCAAATGGAGGTTGGTTGCCGGAGCAGCATTCTTTCACAGCGGTAATGCCGTAAATCTTTCAGATGATTTGGAGTACGTTACGTACAGTCTTTGTTGCATCATTGAATACACACCATATCTCTGCCTGCTGCCAAGAACACATGACCGGCACGTTATTTTCGTCAGGAGAGCACGTGCCACCACTTTTTTATATGTACACCGTACCTTTCATGTCTATACGGAGTTGGGAGTACTATCACTGATGAGTACTGCATGGGATAGGAGTAGGACCCTGGGGTTTTGTTGTCGCTTTGCTGAATGGGATGCGGCTTCTCTCCCGGCTGTCAAAGAAGCTAAAGCTCACGAGCTACTCGAGTTTGACTCATTAGAAGCCCGATTCGAGCTCGGCTTGAAAATTAAATGAACTGAACTTGAGCTTGGTGCGAACTGAACTTGAGCTTAGTGTGAAGCTCACGAGCTTACGAGCTTGAGTTCGATTAAGCTCGATAAAGCTTGTGAAGAAGAATAATTATTAATGTTTAATTTTAATAACTAATTTATCAATTTAATTTTATAATTATCGATGTCTCAATTTTCGTCTTCCGAATGGCGTGGGCCGAAACCAAGATTTTTTGAAGACGTTCGTAGGCCTTGACTCAAATACGAACGGCCATATGTGAAACGGCTACCCACGACCCCACGACGCACGACGCGGCATTTGAAGCACGATTAATTGTCAAGTAGTTAACACCAATTAAATAGCCATTATGTTTAATAGACACGCTCGTCGTAATTAGAAATAGACGTTATTAGTATTATGACATAGTAATTATCATTACCACGGGAGGCACGTCTCTCCTATAAACATGTAACCTACTCGATTGGGTAAAATATCTATTTGCAGAGAAAAGAAAACACATACACACTCACTGAACGTAGGGTTGTTATCCTTCGAGAGGCCCGAACCAGTATAAACTACTCATGTCAGTCTTCTTCGTGATTGGCTTCATAATACTCACACATTCGACTTTGTTTACAATATCTGCTGATCTCCCGAACTCATATTTCGATCGTCGACACAGACGCGTCAGGTAGGGGAGTGTGAGGTGAAGTTAGTCCAAACTCTCATTCATAGCTTCCACAAGCAACCTCGTGTTTCCGGCTGACACCACATTCTGTTTCGAAATATTGGTTTTGGTCGCCAATGAAAAAGGTTCTTTGGCCATCGTTCGGAGTTCCTAGAAACTTTTTCTCAGATCTCGTTTAAGATGCTTGCTACGATTAAGATTTCAAGTGTTTCACTTGGGTCCCGATCATCTGTTAGTCCTTCAAAGGATCAATTGGAGCAGCTACCAACCCAGTCTAAGGTGATTCTTAACCTTGTCAATGACAAGTTCTCTGGGCTGGGGCTGGAATGCTACAACTCCAGTAGCAACAGCAACAACGATTGCACCGACGATGATTTCGGCTCCGATGAGGTATTCGGAGTGGACTCGAAACATTGTGATGCGACAGATCAATGTGACTGGGAGAAATGATCCAGCACCTTCTGCTGGGTCATCGAGTAATCTTCCCACCATTGGTTCTAGTGCACTCAGGACCAACTTGTCGAGTCCCCCGATAAGAAATCTACAAACTGATTTTGAAGCTACTTATCTCCAAACAATTCTAGAGTGCATGTAGCATTTAGCAGATGATGGTTCACCCTTGGCGCCATTGGTGCAGCAAAGATTGGAGATTGGGGGTCGCATAGGCCACGCTATGCCATCAGGTCAAAATCAGCCTAAGGCTTCACGCCGTGGCAATTCTCACGGAGGTATATCCTCCCGAAGAGCACCCTCTGCTTCGGTCACATCTCCCCGGCAGGGACACCGTCTCTCTGTCGGAGATTTATGGCATAGCTTCAACAAGCAACGAAGTCAAAGGGGTCAATCTGGAGAACACCCGCGCAGACATAATGCGGGTAATGACATTGATGCCAACAGGCGTCATAGAGAGGCAGTTGAAATTGCTCCTCATCAGGCTCGATCGAACCCGAGCTCATTTAAGGCTCTTGCTCTAAGTCTTCATCAAGTTCGGTGGCCTGAGAAATTCAAGCCAGGCCCGATCGAGAAGTATGACGGATCATCAAATTCTAAAGAATTTCTTTAGGTTTACTCCAAGGTTATAGAAGCTGCTGGGGGAGATGATAGAGTAAAGGCTAATTACTTGCCTACTGCTCTGTCAGGACCAGCCCGATCGTGGCTGGTGAATCTTCATGAATCCACGTTTCGAACTTGAGATCAGCCCTATGCGACCCTCATCGGAAATTTCTATGGGACCTTTGTAAGGCCCTCGACAGCGAAAACCCTTCGAACCATCAAGCAAAAGCCCGATGAGAGTCTTCGGGATTATGTGAAGAGGTTTAGCTAGACGATAAATTCTATTCCTCATATTGAAGATCTGGAGGTCATTATAGCCTTAAGAGAAGGAGTATCTGATGTGTACACCGCAGAACAGCTAGCCATCTAAGAACCACGAACAGTGGGCCACCTCTTGACAGTCGCCGAAACCTGCATCAAGGCATCAAAAGCTCGAGCCTGGATTATGGGAGAAGCCAAGACTAAGAATTCTTGAAAAAAATCTGATGATCCGGAGCTCAATGTGGCTAAAAAAGAAGGCAGTGAACGTCATGCAAAGAAGAAGCGACCCTTCGACATACCCGAAGATGCAAAGAAGTAGTGCCCTGTTCATCGGTCCAGGTTCCATAACTTCACTGATTGCACTTATTACATTGATCAAAAGAAAAAAAAAATTCAAAACCACCGGTAGCACCTCGACCCGAGGCTCCGGTCAGGCGCCGTCAGAGGGTCGAGGTGGAAGAAGAAGAAGAATTCTTCGAAGTTAACATGATCTTCGGTGGAAGTACTGCGGTTTCATCTAAAAGGCAGTACAAGAAGTACAAGCGGGAGGTGTTCAATGTCGTTCCCGTTAGCAAGAAGATGCGATGGCATGAAGTCCCGATCACGTTCAGTCCTGAAGATCACCCGAAGACGGAGCTGTCGATACCAATTCACCGCAGCAATGTTGCCAAGACTCTCGTCGATACAGGTGCGGCATTAAAACTCTTTATAAAGCGTACTTATGAGGAAATGGGTTTGCTATTAGCAGCATTGCAGCCTGTGGATGAAAGATTCCACAGAGTCATTCCAGAGGGTTTCATCAAAGCCATTGGGAAAGATTGATCTGACCGTTGCTTGTGGTCACGGAGACAACAAGCGCCAAGAAGTCCTCACATTCGAGGTGGCAGATTTCGATTCGGCGTACAACTGTATCCTCGCGAGGCCATTCCTTCTAAAGTTCATAGCTGCTGTTCATTCAGCTTACATCACGATGAAGATGCCAGGACCCTTAGGGGTCATCACGATCATCTCTGATCTTAAAGAGGTGGTGAAGTGCGACATCAATTCCTTGACCCATGCAGGTCACTTCAAGCAAAGAGTCTTGAAAGCCAGTTCTTTCAAGCAAACCCGAACAGATGGTGCTGCGGTACTTGTGCCAAAACCCACTATCAAAGTTCTAGAAGTCTCGACTACTGAAAAAAATTGCGCGGCCACCAGCACCGAACAAGAACAAGAATATTCCGCTGGACCCTAATGAGCCAGCGAAGCAATTTGTCGTTGGGGGGTTCCTTATCCCCGAAATAGGAACTCGCGCTCATCACTTTCTTTTGAGCAAATGCCGATGTCTTTGCATGGACACCTTCGGATATGCCCGGGATCCTAGGGAGGTGATTAAGCACAAGTTGAGAATGGACCCGGTTCTCAAGCCGGTCAAGTAAAAAGAACGGAGGTATACTCCAGATAGGCACGACGCTATTCGCGAGGAAATCACTAGCCTTTTACAAGGAGGGTTTATTAGAACAGTGGATTATCTTACATGGCTAGCAAATCTTGTATTACTGAAAATGCCAGATGGCTCGTGGCGGATGTGTATCGACTATACGTCTTTGAATAAAGCATATCCTAAAGATGAGTATCCTTTGCCTCAAATTGATCAAATTGTGGACTCAACATCCACCAGTAAATTATTGAGCTTTCTTGATACTTACTTCGGCTATCATCAAATCAACATGCGAGTTGAAGATGAAAAAAGGGCATTCATAACTCCATTCGGAGTTTATTGTTATGTGAAAATGCCGTTTGGTCTCAAAAACGTCGGGGCTACGTATAAAAAATGTGTTCAAATCATTTTTAACACTAAATCAGAAGGAATGTCGAAGCATATATTGATCACATCGTTGTGAAGTCCAAACAGCGGGGGAATCTGCTTACGGACCTCACCGAGACTTTCAATAATCTTCAAAAGTTTCGGATGAAATTAAACCCGAAGAAGTGTGTCTTCGGGGTATCTTCTGGCAAGCTGCTGGGATACATGGTCTCTGAAAGAGAGATCGATGCAAACTCGAAGAAGGTGAAAGCTATTGAACAGCTACAACCAGCCCAAACTCGAAAGAAAATTCAGAAGCCAGCTGGCATGATGGCTGCCCTCAGTAGATTCATATCCCGATCAGAAGAAAGAGCTATGCCATTTTATAAGGTTTTATGTAAACAAGATGAATTTCAATGGGATAATCAAGCGGAAACGGCTTTTTTAGAGCTGAAGTAATATCTCAAGAATATGCCTACCCTGGTTCCACCAAAGCCCGAAGAAGAGTTGTTGCTTTATGTGGCAGCTTCGGATTTGGTGGTTAGTATTGTTCTGACAGTTGATCGGGTCAATGATCAAGGAAGTTTGGTTCAGTCACTAGTGTATTTTTGTTAGTGAAATCTAAAAGTATGCTCAAACAAGGTACCCACAGGCTCAGAAGTTGTTATATGCCGTGCTGATGACATCTCGAAAGCTGAAGCATTATTTCTAGGAACATCTGATCAAGAGTATGAAGGCTTGATTAATGGCATGCGTATTGCTAAGTCCATGGGCATAAAGAGATTACTGATTCGAAGCGATTCTCAATTGGCCCGGCAGGTTCATAAGGAATATGAATGCAAGGATAAGAAGATGGCTGCATATTTAGAAGCTGTTCGGGCAATGGAAAGTTCTTTCGATGGATTTGAAATCTGATACATTCCGCGATTAGATAACCAAGATGCAGATCATCTCGCCTGGTTGGCCTCTTCCTGATCAGCAGTGCCTGATGATATCATTGTTGAAGAAATCTTACAACCATCTGTGTTGCTTAAGGTGCCCACGGGGCTCATGAAATATGTTTGCTTAATCTTGAAGAGCCCGAAGATTGGAGATACCCGATCTATTAAAGGTGATCAAATTACAGATAATGATCCGGCAACTGAGCGCATTGCTCGACTTGTCAAGAATTACACCATTATTGATGGAGTATTATACAAGAAAGGAAAAAAATAAAATGCTAATGAGATGTATCTCTCAAGATGAAGGAATGCGACTGCTCAATGATATACATGGAGGAATTTGTGGCTCTCATAATTCTGTCAGAACTTTGGTTGAAAAAGCATTCCGTTATGGGTTTTACTGGCCGACAGCTAATCAAGATGCCATTGATTTTATACGCAAATGCAATCACTGCCAATTTTTCCAGCATCAAACAACTAAACATGCTAGTTCTCTACATACCATCCTTCTGTCCTGCCCATTTGCTATCTGGGTAATCGATATCATCAGTACTTTGCCCAAGGGGCAGAAAAGATATAAGCATATTATTGTGGCTATTGATACCTTTACCAAGTGGATAGAAGCTGAGCCACTGCTAAACATTACTCAAGAAGCTGCAGCCAAATTTTTTAAGGATAATGGGAACCAGTTCAAAGGAAATAAGTTTTAGCGGAACTGTGCTGACTTCGGGATACATCATTTAGTCTCTTCGGTAGCTCACCCGAAAACCAATGGTCAAGTTGAAAGAGCCAACGGTTTGATCATTAAAGTGGTAAAGAAGCAAATGCGGGAAAAGCTAGAAGCTAAAAGAAGAAATTGGGTCCAAGAACTGCCTTTAGTATTGTGGTCCTTGCGCACAAACCCGAGTCGAGCAACCAGAGATACATCGTTTAATCTGGTGTACGGGGCTGATGCAGTATTGCCCCTGAGGTGCATTTAGGTTCTCATCGGGTGTTGCATTTTACAAAAGAAATTCAAGCCGAAGCAAGAGATCTGGATCTCACTTTATTAGAAGAGTCCAGAATATAGGCAGTGATAAAAGTAGAAAAATATCAAGCCCTGCTGCGCAAGCACTATAACAAGAAAGTTGTGCATCGTTTTCTGGAGGTCGAGGATTTAGTCCTCAAGAAAGATATCGATACCACAGATAAGCACAAATTTTATTCTCCTTGGGAAAGGCCTTATATCATTGTCGATCAAATATCACATGGGGCTTACTTACTGGCTCATGTCAATAGCGGTTTATTACCGAACACATGGAATGCTGACAAGTTACGAAAGTTCTATGTGTAATGTGTATTTGGTGAAATTTTGAATAAAGAAAATCGTTCATTCTCAAGAAATTGTTTCTATCATATAAGGAAGCTTTAACCATACTGTATGGTTCAATAAAGTGCTCGTTTTCTTTTTACCATTCGGACTCTCTATCTTGGCCGCCAAACAGTAACACAAGATATGACTCTGATAGGCACTTATGGCCACTTATCATTAATGATCTTTTTAGATCACCATTCAGGCTCTCTATCTTGGCCACCGGTCGGTAACACAAGATATGACCCTGATAGACACTTGCGGCCACTTATCATCAATAATTTTTATAGATCACCATTCAGACTCTCTATCTTGGCCGTCGGACGGTTACACAACATACGACTCTGATAGGCACTTGCGGCCATCTCTAGGAGTGATTTTCTCAAAGCAGCTATCTTATATAACTATGAGCTTAATCACACCAACCCGCCATAGGCACCACCTATCAACCTCTTGATATGGCGATTTTAGACACGGATGTTTTTCACAAGGCTGAAGTCCTAAAATACTTATCAAGTGCGTATGATTTACTCTAAGTTCATTTCTACACGCACATATAAATTGCGTACAGAAAGCAAGAAGCTACATATATCATACTCGTAAATGATTGTGTAAATTATAATCGATATATACTACACATTAGTTTTCATCTGAAGAGTGGTCAGTACTGCTAAGATCATCTACAAACAACTTAGCAGCATCAACCACATCTTCTACAAGCTTGTGGCATTGTTCAGATGAAGAGCATTGAAATCCATAACAAACCAAATAAACATCTAGGTCAGGAGAATGACTTTTGATACAGGCAAGCATATATGATGCTCCAATGACCATATCTTCAGAGGATGATGACTTTTTTTCAGCTTTAGCAGCTTTCAACTTGGATTTGACAGTCTCTAGTTCAGTGATCACTTTTTAAAGTTGCTTGCCCTTGTTGGTAATCTCTGACCCAGCACTTTCTAATTCTTTTGATATGTTCTGAATCTGTTTGTCCTTTTCATCAGCTTCCTTTGCCAATTCTGCATATATAAGTCAGATAAGATATAGTTAAAAGAACAAAACAGGTTATGTTGCTTAAACATAGGCACATACTCTTTGCCACTTCTTTCAAGTTGAAAAACTTCTCTTGCAATTTAGCAAAATCTGTTGTATGGAGTCTTTTTTTTTCAGCAGCATCAATTGAAGATCCAGCAGCAGTGCAAGTATCAACAACTTGTGTCCGCAAGGCATCAGCTTGTTTCTACTAGATATCTGATAAATTTATAACAGCTTCCCAAACAGATGAGAAGACTTTCTGATGATCATCTGGAGTTTCTTTTGTCTCATCTGTCCTTGGGGAAGCAATGGCAGAAACAATCCTAGAAACTCTGAATAGGCTAGCAATTTGTTAGTTCAAAGTCAATAAGGGGAAAGTTTGGTTCAGATCATACCTCATATGAACAGTTTTCTTCACTTTCAATCATTTGATGGTCCTCTTTGGGCCCTGCTGATGCTCTTTTTCCTGGTCAAAAGGGTGAAGTTCTTTATAAATAGAAGTGAAAACTTGTTTGAGTGGAACCAAATGCCCCTAAAGATAAGAATTTCTTGCCTCTAATTCACGAGAAGTGATGGTACCAAACTGCATTGGATGAGGAGAGGATTGAGCCATGTTATGTGCAGGGGCTGAACCACTAGATCTTAGAGTTGTTGCTTGAGTAGTATTAGAACCAGCTGGAGCAACTCTCTTTGAAGTACCAGAAGAGTGGCTTATGGAGGCACTTGCAGCCTGCATCTCTAAGTCCCTCACTGCTATATCCTCTTCGAGAGTAAAAGCTTGTTGCTCTGGGACCCCTGTCACAGGTTCAGCACCTGGCAATTCTTTCACTGCCTCCCCAGATAGTTCAGGCAGAGTCCCAGCCTGACCTTGTTCGGGAATGTTATACCCAGCAGTCTCTTTATTGCCCTCATCATCATTATCATCATCGAGAACAAGATCAACGTCATTTGATACAATAACAAACCTCCCCTGTGATCAACGACCAATGGTCAGAACAAGTAAAGAACAAGCAATACAATACAGTTGAGAATAATTAGTACCTCTGCAGGAGGATTTGCAGCAGAAAAGGGTGGAGGAAGGCCCTCTGGCCTGGTGACCTTGTGATCATTCAAGATCTCTTTAAGACGAGCCACCACTTCCTCTTCTGAAATCTCTGCAATGGTTCAATACATCAGAGTGTCAAGTAACAAAAAGTATATACCAATTATTCAAGTTACTGAAGATTACCTTTGGGAGAAGATCTTGCTGTATCCTAAAGACCAGTATAACCAAAGGCTAATGGATGCCTTATCGCAAGCAGATTCAACCGTCTTCGCACAAATTCATCAACAATGATTTTTCCATTCAGACCCTTGCGTTTGAGCTCCAGAATTTCTGCAAGGAGTGCTCTGATTCTGTTGGATTGATTTGAAGGAACATTTGCACTTTGAGCAATATATGGCATTATGTACTTCCCCTTTACTTCTGATTTGTTCAAAATCTCCATGACGAACCACCTATGGTCACTTCCCTTCCAGCTCTTCCTTAGGCATGGATTAATATATTGTTTTCCACTCCTCAGAGTGAAGCCAACGGAAAAGATCATCAGGTGTTTGCCATAGTGAGAGGCTGGGTACAAAGTTTTTCAAAGGGCAAGATCTAGTTCGATTCTCAGCCAGCATTCACAGAGCATTACAAATATGCTTAAAGAAGCCACGGCACTGGGTTTAAGGTGTGCCAACTCTATTTTATAAGCTTGGCAGACAGATATGAGGGATTTCGAAGCAGGAACACAAAATCCACAAAGAATGTGTGATTCAAAATCCGCCAATTGTCCATCAGAAGGCCCCGCATAATCCTTAACCTCTGGAATCTCAGATATTACAAATTTAGGGATGATGCCTCGGTCATACAGGCTTCTCAGTCTCTTCTGAGTCATGATGGTCGTCTTTCAGTACTTCGTCTTGTCCTCTTCATTTCTCGAGGCCATGGCACTGCGAGCCGGAGGAGGAGACATGGAAGAACTACCGATCTTGAATGCCTGGGCGAGGACATAACCTAGAAGACGATTTGAGGGCGGCGGAGAGTGTCCCTCAAGTGGTGATGCTTGGATTGCAAAGAAGGAATGGGGAACGGCGCTGAGAAAGTGAAAAAATTTCCCCTCGGTGCTAGGCCTAATAAAGACAAAGTAGTGGTAGTTATTGAAATTCGAATCGATAAACCTTCTCTGGAAAGGAACCCAAAACGCTCGATGTGCTTAACGCACGTAAGGGGCTCAATGCTCGAATAGCTAACGATCCGAGAGAAATCAGCAAATGCCTGATGTGCTTAACGCGCGCAAGGGGTTTAATGCCCGAACAGTTACTAGTCTGAGGAGAAGCGGCAAAACGTCTGATGTGCTTAACGCACGTAAGGGGCTCAATGTCCAAACAGCTATCGATCCGAGGGAAAGCGGCAAATGCTCGATGTGCTTAACGCACGCAAGGTGCTCAATGCCCGAACACCCGAAGTGCTCAACGCACTGTAACAGGGACCCATGGCATCCTCTTTCCCACGCCCGATGAGCCCAACACTCACACGGGGCTCGGGTAACGTGCCGCAAACACCCGATGTGCTCAAATGTGCTAAATGGGTTCGGTCGTTTGTGTCCCTTTATTGCAAAGGTGCTTAACGCGCTTGAAGAATTTAAATATCAATATTTGAACGTCCAAAGAGACTAATTCTGAGTATGAAAGGTTCGGCTAACCATAGTTGCCGTAATGTGCTAAGAAAAGTAAGCCCGAACAAGTACATATCACATTTTTGGAATGAAGAAAGCTTCATAGAAGATGATACGAGACTTTTCCACCACCACAGTTACATTATTGGTCCAAGAACTACAGTTAAGAGGAAAAAGTCCTAAACCTAAATAGAGCTATCATCCCCTTCATTCTTGGACTGAGACTTCTTCGAAGCAACAATAGGGAGAGATGATTCCAAGGGACCAGAGTTCTCCTGGCCAGCTGCTTCTTATTCTTCTCCTCTCCCTGAGAAAGACATCAAGTAATGATGTCCTGAGTGAGGAAAAATCGGAGGAGGAGCTTCAGCGCCCTTGTCCTCTCCGTCATCATCCTCTCCTTCAAAGTCACTCAAGACTACCGCATCATAAGGGCCTGGCACCCTCCGGTGGCTTTTATTCAACTCAACATGAAGACGCCGAGGAAATTCAGCATCACCAGAAGTGTCGAGATCAGCCTCTAAGTCCACTACATTCGAGGCGTCTTTCTCCTTCAATTTAGAAAATCCACCAGGTAGGGACCCCATGGACCTTATCAATGGTGGGTAACCTAAGAGAAGGAATACGACTCGCCGGATCCCTTGACACGGTAGGGGCTAGAGGCTCCTGCACCCCTGCAAAAGAAGAATCCTCACCAACACTCGTCGACGAAGGTCGGATCCTCTTGGCGGAGCGCTTCTTGCCCATGGTTACGCCTGGGCGGTTATTGCTCAAGGATCTGAGAGAAGTGGAGAAAGGAAGAGTTTTTAAAAGAATAACTTCATCCTATCCACTCTATTTATAAACGGAGAATGATCCTTCGAGATCCCAAAGGACGCCTGGTCTTTGCTCTCTGACAGTGGAAAGCACAACGCTCAAACCGGTCAGAAGCAGGAATCGAGGCAACAAAAGTAAAGACGAAAATTGAAGCCAACTGTCGAGTCTTGTCATTTGAACATCTCCCTAAGTTTGCAGCAGCAATGGCAGAGAGGAGGTACGGTTCGATCTTATCGATCAAGTTATCGAAGACCGAAGACAGACAGCCACTTGTAGACATGTTCAGGGGCTTATGTCGATGCCTCAATTTCCGCCTCCCAAACAGGCATAGGCAGAAACCAAGATTTACGGAAGACGTTCGTGGGCCTTGGCCCAGATACGAACAGTCATCTGTGGAACGGCTACCCAGGACCCCACGACGCACGACGTGGCATTTGAAGCACGATTGATTGTCAAAGAGTTAACGGCAATCAATGAGCCGTTATGCTTAATAGTCGCGCTCGTTGTAATTAAAAATATATGTTATCAGTGTTATGACGTGGTAATTGTCATTACCACGAGAAGCACGTCCCTCCAATAAATATGTAACCTGCCCGACAGGGCAAGACATCTGTTTCATGATTAAGAGAACACACACTCACTGGACGTAGGGTTGTTATCCTCCGGGAGGTCCGAACCAGTATAAACCACTCGTGTCAGTCCTCTTCGTGATTAGCTTCACAATACTCACACATTTGACCCTGTTTACAATATCTGCCGATGTCCCGAACTCGTATTTCGATCGTCGACACTTGGACTGAGACTTCTTCTAAGCAACAAGAGGGGGAGATGATTCCAAGGGACCAGGGTTCTCCTGACCAGCCGCTTCTTCTTCTTCTCCTCTCCTTGAGGAAGACATCAAAGAATGATGTCCTGAGTGAGGAAGAATCGGAGGAGGAGCTTCAGCGCCCTCATCCTCTCCATCATCATCCTCTTCTTCAAAGTCGCTCAAGACTACTACCTCATCAGGGCCTGACACCCTCCGGTGGCTTTTATTCAACTCGACATAAAGACGCCGAGCAAATTCAGCATCTTCAGAAGTGTCGGGTTCAACCTCTAGATCCACTACATACGCGCGTCTTTCTCCGTCAATTCAGAAAATCCACCAGGTGGGACCCCATAGACCTTTTCAATGGTGGGTAACCTGGGAGAAAGAATACGATCCGCTGGATCCCTTGACACAGTAGGGGCTGGAGGCTCCTGCACCCCTGCGAAAGAAGAATCCTCACCAACACTCGTCGACGAAGGTCGGATCCTCTTGACAGAGCGCTTCTTACCCATAGTTACGCCTGGGTGGTTATTGCACAAGGATCTGAGAGAAATGAAGGAAGCGTTTTTGAAGAATAACTTCATCTTATCCACTCTATTTATAAGTGGGGAACAATCCTTCGAGATCCCAAAAGACTCCTGGTCTTTGCTTTCTGACTATGAAAAGCACAATGCTCAGACTGGTCAGAAGCAGGAATCGAGGCGACAGAAGTAAAGATAAAAATTGAAGCCAACTGTCGAGTCTTGTCATTTGAACGTCTGCCCAAGTTTGCAGCAGCAATGGCATAGAGGAGGTACGGTTCGATCTTATCGATCAAGTTACCGAAGACCGAAGACAAGTAGCCACTTGTAGACATGTTCAGGGGCTTATGTCGATGCCTCAATTTCCGCCTCCCAAACAGGCATAGGCAGAAACCAAGATTTACGGACGACGTTCGTGGGCCTTTGCCCAGATACGAACGGTCATCTGTGGAATGGCTACCCACGACCCCACGATGCACGATGTGGTATTTGAAGCACGATTGATTGCCAAGGAGTTAACGGCAATTAATGAGTGGTTATACTTAATAGTCGCGCTCGTTGTAATTAGAAATATATGTTATCAGTGTTATGACGTGGTAATTATCATTACCACGAGAGGCACGTCCCTCCTATAAATATGTAACCTGCCCGACAGGGCAAGACATCTGTTTTATGATTAAGAGCACACACACTCACTAGACGTAGGGTTGTTATCCTCCGGGAGGCCCGAACCAATATAAACCACTCGTGTCAATCCTTTTCGTGATTAGCTTCACAATACTCACACATTCGACCCTGTTTACAATATCTGCCGATGTCCCGAACTTGTATTTCGGTCGTTGACACTTGGACTGAGACTTCTTCTGAGCAACAATACGGGGAGATGATTCCAAAGGACCAGGGTTCTCCTGACCAGCCGCTTCTTCTTCTTCTCTTCCTGAGGAAGACATCAAAGAATGATGTAGTGAGGAAGAATCGGAGGAGGAGCTTCAGCGCCCTCGTCCTTTCCATCATCATCCTCTCCTTCAGAGTCACTCAAGACTACTACCTCATCAGGGCCTGGCATCCTCCGGTGACTTTTATTCAACTCGGCATGAAGACGCCGAGCAAATTCAGCATCTTTAGAAGTGTCGAGATCAGCCTCTAGATCCACTACATTCAAAGCGTCTTCCACCATCAATTCAGAAAATCCATCAAGAGAGACCCTATAGACCTACTCAATGGTGGGTAACCTGGGAGAAGAAATACGATCCGCCGGATCCCTTGACACAGCAGGGGCTGAAGGGTCCTGCACCCTGCGGAAGAAGAATCCTCTCCAACACTTGTCGACGAAGATCGGATCCTCTTGGCGGAGCGCCTCTTGCCCATGGTTACACCTGGGCTGTTATTGTGCAAGGACCTAAGAGAAGTGGAGAAAGAAATTGTTTTTGAAGAAGAACTTCATCCTATCCACCCTATTTATAAGTGGGGAACGATTCTTTGAGATCCCAAAAGACGCCTATTCTTTGCTTTCTGACAGTAGAAAGCACAACGCTCGGACCGGTCAGAATCAAAAATCGAGGCGGCAGAAGTAAAGACAAAATTTAAAGCCAACCGTCGAGTCTTGTCATTTGAACATCTCCCTTAAGTTTTCAACAGCAACGGCAGAGATGAGGTACAGTTTGATCTTATCGATCAAGTTACTGAAGACCAAAGACAGGCAGCCACTTAAAGATATGTTCAGGGTTTATGTCGATGCCTCAATTTTCGCCTCCAATAGGCGTGGGCCGAAACACAGATTTACCGAAGACGTTCGTGGGCCTTGGCCCAAATATAAACGGTCATATGTGGAACGGCTACCCACGACCCCACGACACACGACGCGGCATTTGAAGCACGATTGATTGTCAAAGAGTTAACGTCAATTAAAGGGTCATTATGTTTAATAGCCGCGCTCGTTGTAATTAAAAATAGACGTTATCAGTGTTATGACGTGGTAATTGTTATTACCACAGGAGGCACGTCCCTTCTATAAATATATAACATGTCCGACAGGGCAAGACATCTAGGGTTATTATCCTCTGAGAAGTCCGAACTAGTATAAACCACTCGTGTCAGCTTTCTTCGTGATTAGCTTCACAATACTCACACATTCGACCCTGTTTACGATATCTGTCGATCTTCTGAACTCGTATTTCGGTTGTCAACAATAATATTTATGTATTTTTAATTAACGAGCTTAAATCAAGCCGATTTCAAATAAGCTCGAGTCGGAGGCTTTGAGTTCGAAATCTAAAAAGCTTGCTCGAGTTCGATTTCGAGCTCGAGCCTGAAGCCTCTAAGCTCCCTCGAGCTCGGCTAGATGACAGACCTACTTTCTATTCCTTCTCCCATGCCTACTTCTGCCACGTGTCATGTTCTCATTCGGGATTGATTCTATCTTTGTCCCACAGTAACGAAGCACGGGTCCAAGGATTTCACACCGTTAGTTTTGCTCCCCTGTTGCAATTTCGGACTATCCGCTACTGTCCCGTATAATGCTCGGGCCTCATCAAGCTCCACCAAAATTAATTTCTCAGGCCAAAATCATGGCTCCTCCGTCGAAATCCATCTCTTCCATGACCAGATCTCGGCTCTCGTGCTCTGGCTTCGAACATCACGCGGTCTGAATCCTAATATAGTGATTTCCGGCAGCAGCACAAGAACCTCGTCAGGTCTTCTTGGTTCAAGGGCTAGCAGCGCAAGAACCTCGTCAGCACAAGAATTCTAATAGTGATTTCCACCCATGTCAGCGGCGAGCTACTATTTGTTCTGCAGTTTTTTTTTTCCTATATTCCTATGGAATCTTCAATTCTTTTTTCTTACTTGTGCCATTGTGAGTTGTGTTAGATCGGTGTAAAATTTACCTCCTTATCGATTGAAATATATTTTGATATAGTTTTTTTTATATTGAATTATGAGCGGCGAAATAAATGTTTTAGATTCTTGCTACTGTCGAAAGTTAACGGCGAATAAACCATAGGGACCCGTTGTTTAATGATGCTGGCCCACCAAATACCCAGAACAAATGAAACGATGACATGGGAGTAGGCATGGGAGGAGGAATTGGGAGGAGAGAAGCCGCATCCCGCTTTGCTATCAGCCTATCACCAAACCACTCGCAAAGTTTTACAAACCGGTTTTGGTTCTGTTTTCTATTTGGTTAAAAATCAATCGACTAACGAATTTAACTATAATATTAAATTTGATTTTTTATTAAAAATTAATCACTTATTTGAATTAAACTGAACTAATTTCACAGAAAATCACAGAAACCAACCGGTTTTTGACCGGTTAAATAAAAACCACTCCAGAGCCTTTGACAGTCCACCATCCCGCAATTGGGCAAAAACGCGCCCGGGATTTCCTGCCCAACTTCTTCTTGCAGTGCAAATGCACTATTGGCAAGACCCGTCTTGACCACGAGCACTAACGTAGTCGCTCGAGTTATTATTCACACGCCACGCGCGCGCTCATCGTCCCAGCGACATTCATCTACTCTGCCGACGCCTCGATGGCGCTGTCGAACGGCGCCTGGCCGCGGCAGCAGTCCAGGCTCGGCCCCTCGCTCGCGACGAGGAATCCCCAGTTTGGCACGCCGGTGAGGACGTTCGCGGGTCCACTGCCAAAGTGCGGCCTTGAACGTGACCACGGGTTCGGTCGCCACCAGTTCAGGGTTGCGGAGCAGGTCCGATCGCAAGCTAACCCGGCGGGTCCGTAATTACGTGGATTATTGCAAACACTAATCAAAATATGTACTACTAAACATGTTAGACGGAATCATGGGAGCGATGAGTATCATATCGTGCCCAACCATCCGCTTGTTCCCTCGATTACTCTTACCAAACACCACGCCCTGCCGACCCTGACATCAGTATCAGCCGCGCCTGCCGACGACACCAATCGGCGGCGGGCATGAGTAAAGGATTAAAACAGATTTTGGGCACCACGGCGTGTGCATAGCCCAAATTCACCTCTGCCTTCACTGATGCCGATGTGCGCGCATCTGGAGAAGCCAGGCTTCGTCGATCCAGCGACGTGCGTTGAAACTTGCCCGAAAAGGTCACTTCGCTTGGATCGAGGCATCCCAGATCGCACCATTTCATTCAATTCTGGGCACAACCTCATCAGATACTGATTGCTTTGACTTGCCTCATAGATTGATCGTATTCAAGAAGTCGCAAAAGAATAAGATATAAATATTCTTACGTTTCCCGATACAAATTAAGGGGTAAAAGACCATACTTTTCTCACATAAAAAATTCCTATTCACCCACCTACTACTCGTTTATTACATCTACACATTTCAAATACTTATATTGTTGAACAAATCTTAACCTCTTTAAATGTTTATATTCTTGAACCAAGGGAGTAGTTAATTCCGGGTGTTTGCCATACCTCAGCTTCGGTGCTTCGAACCCTGCAAACAGAGAAATATATGGTCCTTACCAGCTTATGGTTAATGCATCAAAGAGTTACTGAAGAAAGCGAGTCTTTCTTATCACAGTTCAGCTGATCAATACCAAAGGTGTCGGAGACGAGGACGACAGCGGCCTTGGACTATGTGGAGCCGGAGATGTACTTACAGTTCAAAAAAGAAAAGAAAGACGTTTGGGATAATATTTTAATCAAATATTAAAAATATAAATTACAAATAAATTTTATTAAATTTAGAAATATAAAAATTATATAATTAAATGTTTTAGAACAGTACTTTTATAAAAGTATAAATATGTTATTTTTTAATAAATATTTTTATAGAAAATAGAAGTCAAAGTTATATTTTAGAGACTGCATCATTATTCAAAACGACTTTTTCTTTAAACCAAAAGGAGTACGCCTTAACCCCGCCTAAGTCCTGCCCTACCCGTCCGCCTCCGCCGGCCGGGTCTAGCACCGGCGGGTTCTCAAAGCAGTGCGAGCTCGCCATTTCTTACTAGAAGTACTCGTTTCACCTCGCTCCGTTTTGCTATCTCTCCCGTTGCATTATTACTTGGGTCGGGAGCGCTTATCATCAATAGGAAATAATATCAAATGTAATGGAAGGCAGAGTGCTGACGTGATTCAAATTCAATACATTTTTTTTGTCAAAACAAATGAGTAAAGAATTAATCAAATGTACTTGCACAACAAGTCTATGCATACGGAAGTCTGCGCAGGCACTTAAAATTACAAGCAACTCTCAGTTTGACCATCGCATTCAGTACTAGTTGTCTCAGTATTCTTACACCGAGTGATTAGTATAGATGGAACAGTCTAAGTAATTCAACTGATTACTGAAAATGCATAATTAAGTAGGCATACTTGAATATCTCAGAAATATTTGAAGTATTCATGGATATCAACAAGAAGTATGGTACCTTAGAAAAATCTGTACTCAAGCATATTTGAAGTACACATGAAGACTGCCAAAACGGAGAGTGCAAATGATGATGCGTGTCAGCGTGTCCTCAACGGCTCAGAAACTTGAACAAGGCATCGCTGAGCTAACAAGCATCATCAAATTCTTATTACATGGCGGACGGCATGTTCATATTCACTTTTATTTCACTTCAGGTATCTGTTAAACCAGTCCATCATGTCTTGCATCGCTTCCTCAGCTCTACTGACCGCGGCTTCATCGTCTTCACTGTATCTCACAGCCCATCCATGCTCTACCCCGGGGAAAATCTTGACAAAGTGGCCAATCTGCAGAGCAAAATGGAAGCATTGCGGCACAAAACTTGAAAAGACTGGTAGGGTCAAAGGTTGCTTCATTTTAAAAGCTCACGTGATATATTGGATTTCAGTTTACAGGTTAATCTAAGTAAATACACTTTTACCTATGAATGGGGAGACATTACAGATCTCAGGCCACGTTAATGGTACTAAGCTGAATTGAAATGCTCACATAAAAAAAGGGTGGTCCAAGTTGGGAGATTTTCTGAACTTAAGCAATATATGAGGGCTTTGACCAAGAAATAACTAAAAGAGTCTGATCATTTTGGTGGGTACACAAAATTAGAAGCCTATGTAGTGTACTTGGACTATAACGAATGGCTGTGTGCCTTATACTGACTGGTTGAATAAACAGTTGCATTGTTTACAACAGAGCAGGTACAACTTTGATTCCTGGTAAACAACAGAGCAGATTATTTGAAACCACAGCGCTTGAGCTGTTCGCTTGTCATGGATAGAATTTTAATAATAGAATTTGTCAGATTTAATTAGCTTTTTTTTTCTATGTCAGCTATAGAGCTGATTTCTTGTAGGTTTGGAAACGCTATGTGCGAATTCCCAGAGCTCGGAATACTTTTCCCATTTTCTAGAAAAAAAACTTTTATTCCTGGTAAAAAACAAAATAATACAAAAAAGCTACAAACTTAGGCAACAGTTTAAGGAATGAAGTTGATAATGCGAGAATTTACCTCAGAGTTTGCTGAAAGAACTTCCTCGAACTGTTTTACCAATTCAGGTGGGGTCGATTTGTCAGATTCAGCTCCAAGTATAGAAATCGGACATTTTACCTCTGAATATTCATTTCGTGGGACAAAGTAAGCATTTCAAGCTCTCACAATAGTATAAGCTAGTATATAAGATAAAATAATTGACCTTTGATGTCATCAACAGCAAGCAACGAAGGATGTAACAGTACAGCAGCCTGGATCTCATGAACTTTTGCTAGTTCCACAACCACCTTTCCTAAAATGGTTCTAAACTTATCAGTGTGCATGGCTTAAAAGAAGAGAGAAAGCAAGCACAGATTAACTTGACAATAAACATCATGAAAACCATACTTACCACCCCAACAATAACCTGCAGCCCCAATGCTCAGAACTCCCTTCGCCTTAAGAGCAGCAATTATTGGTTTAGCCTCTTCAAATGCATTTTTCTATTAAATAAAACATGGTTGTTGCTCAGCTAAAAATTTTCAACTACTAGACAACTTGTGAATCACATGACAACATTCATAAAAAATAATGAAAAAAATCGTCATCTATATTATCCTAGAAAAAGAGATTGATAGCTGGCCGATCCTTAAATTATAAGTTTTTCATACTGATTTGTAACGCTGTCATTGTCTGAAATCCAAATGAATAGGTTAATAATGTCATGGAGGTTAAGATTGTCCCAGTGTCCCACACAATAATTTTTAATAATTTTTTTTTTAAAATGTGCTCTGTTATAAACAAGTAGTGGGAGACAACAAACCGAGTCATGTGACTGTAACCACATTCCTGGATTGTTTGGATTGTTGGGGTCATATGGATCTCCACGTAGAAAATCTGGCACCACAACGAAGTAACCATAGGAAGCAACTTTGTCGGCTATCTTCCTATATGGGATAAATAAACAGCAGCATCAATAATACACATATATAACTGAAGATTAGAATTGGTAACAAACCACTGCCGTTCAAAGAATTTACTGACCAAATTCTGAAACCTAAGCTGAGCAAAGAGAGGACTCTCTAGCACTGTAAAATTAGGTTATTATTTTTGAGAAAATTGACTCTCTAGCACTGAAAAAGTCCTGAACTTTAGATGCTAGAGAACCAATTTTCCAGAAATTACCACTGGAAAAAGTCCTGAACTTAGATGCTAGATAACCAATTTCCCTTTCTTTTTATTCACTTTACAAACAGGGATCGTGAAAAGCTTAATATTGTGCTAGCAACTGCCTAATCGGTTCCCCAGTCCCAGAATGGTTAATCCCATTACAGATATATCTTTTCTTGAAATACAGAAACAGAGCTTAGGAATCATCGCAGAAGTAAATACCTCAGGTTTGGCGCTTCGAAACCTGTAAAGGACAGGTTTTTAGTTCTCGCAAGACAGAGTACAAAAACTTTGGTACTTGCAGCTTAGGTTGGGCCCTTACCGAAGGCGTCGGAGATGAGGATGACGGCGGCCTTGGACTCGGGAGAGCCAGCGACGTACGCTTTCTGCCCGCCGAAGTCGTCGACGACCTCGCCCCCTCCGCCAGCCGGGTTCAGCGCCGGCGCGTTCGTAAAACAGTGTGAGCTCGCCATTTCCTCCTCTTATTACTCTTTTCGGCTTTTCCCTGAGAGCGATATAAATAGAATTGGTCAGGGACTCAGGGTAGCGCTCTGCTCCAAGTAGAAAATGGCATCGAATGAAGCAGGCGGTGAATGCAGATAATGACTCCAAGCAACACTTTCTGTTGAAAAACCAGAACAGATTTAAATGGTGTGGGTGCTGTCTGTCTCTTATGATATCACTGCTGATGCCATTCTGGATAAGTGGATAGTGGTTTAGTGCTAGGGATGGCAATGGGTCGGGTTTGAATTGGGTGAAGCGAAAATTCGTCCGTGACTAAAGAGTGTGCGGATAAAAATTGAGATCCACATCCGCACCTGCGGGTATGAATCAAAATTCGCACCATACCCATCGAGTTTCACGGCGGGTCTCGGTTGGGTTTTGAAGAACTCAATGTCAAATAATTCTTGTGCGCTTAGTATGGTCAGTTAGTTTGTTTTTTTGCATGCGTGTGTACATGACCGAGTGCAGGACGTGGTTAGTTGAAGAGTCCTCCCGCGAACTTCTGACAAGTGGCATCAGAGCCGGTTACAGACCGGGGCTCGATCGCGGCGAGGTTTCGTCGTTGAAATCGGGATCGCGCAATTGAATTCGCACTGATGGCAGGCGGCAAGGGCGGGGACGATTCAAGCGGCTCCAAAGGTGGCGATCAGTCAAGCAGCTCCAAGGGCGACGGCGTTGTCCAGTGGGTCGTTCGTGAGGTGGGCACCGGGGCCAACTGGCCTACGCTCACCAAGACCAACTACTCGGACTGGGCACTGCTGATGTCGGTGAAGTTGAAGGCGCGGTCTCTGTGGGAGGCCGTCAGCAAGGGCGGCGTGGAAACGGCAGACGACATGGCAGCGTTAGAGGCGCTGTGCAGCGCCGTGCCCCCGGAGATGATGCCCACCATCGCGGCGAAGTCGTCGGCAAAGAAGGCATGGGACGCAATTGCCACCATGCGCATCGGCAACGATCGTGTGAAGAAGTCGACGACGCAACAGATGCGCCGGCAATTCGACTTGGCGACATTCAAAGAAGGAGAGACAGTGGAGGACTACGCCATGCGCCTGAACAGCATGGTGGCCAATCTCGTGACTCTTGGCGAGGTTGTGGAGGAGACCAAGGTGGTGGACAAGATTCTTCGCAGCGCAACCCCTCGGTTCAAGCAGATCGTGCTGGCAATCCAGACGCTCCTTGATGTGTCGACGCTTACGGTCACGGACATCACGGGACGGCTCACGGCGGCGGAAGAGGCGTTCGAGGGGCCACCACAGATGGTGAGCCAAGATGGCAAGCTCTACTTGACCGAGGAAGAGTGGGACGCACGCCAGAAGCGGCGCGAGGCGGAAAATGGCGGGGGCGACAGCACACAGGGAGCTTCAACGCGCGGCACTCCGAGCAGGCCTGGCAAGGACCAGTGCCGGCGGTGTGGAAAATACGGGCACTGGCCTGTGATTGCAAGTCAAGGCCCAAGAAGGAGGAAGTACATGTGGCCCAGGAGGAGGAAGCTTCGTTGATGCTGAAGCGAGCGCAGGTGCAGACGAAGATTCATTCCCCATCGCCACCGCCAGTGATGCAATCTGCGACGCTCGTGCAGTCTACGTCCCTCTCGGCGCCGGTTGCACCGGTTCATCTGCATGAGGAGAAGCTCCTAGTCCAGCTTGGGGCGGCAGAGGAGCAAAACGAGCCCAGGTCGTGGGTGCTGGATACCGGGGCCACGAACCACATTTCCGGGTCTCGGGCAGTGTTCGTGGAGATGGACACGGCGGTCTTCGGCACGGTCAGGTTCGGCGATGTCTCGGCAGCAAGGATTGAAGGATGCGGGACGGTGCTTTTTGCCTGCAAGAATGGCGAACACCGCTCCTTCTCCAGTGTGTATTTCATCCCTCGTCTCACGACAAATATTGTGAGTATTGGGCAGCTTGATGAAGCAGGGTACAAGATACACATTGACACTGGGATGATGAAGATCCGCGAGCCTGGAGGGCAGCTACTGGCGAAGGTTGCTCGGCGGTCAAATAGGCTGTACGTGCTCGACATCAAATTGGCACAGCCAGTCTGTTTGGTGGTTCGCGGAGAGGAAGACGCCTGGAGGTGGCACGCCAGGCTTGGCCACATCAACATGGCCGCGTTCAGGAAGATGGCACGAGAAGAGATGGTCCGGCCGTTGCCTGAAATCAAGCATGTTAATCAGCTGTGTGAGGCTTGCCTCGCGGGCAAGCAGAAGAGGACGGCATTCTCGGACCAGGCAAGGTGGCGAGCAGAACGTGCTCTGGAACTTGTCCACGGAGATCTGTGTGGACCAGTGGCACCGGCGACTCTGTGCGGAACAACTACTTCCTGCTTCTCGTCGACGATAAAAGCCGGTACATGTGGGTGACACTGCTACCGTCCAAGGATCGAGCTTGGAGGCGATCAAGCACTTCCAGGCATATGCTGAAGTGGAATCAGGGTGCAAGCTGAGAGCACTTCGCACCGACCGAGGTGGAGAGTTCACCGCCAAGGAGTTCATGGAGCACTACACGACCGACGGCGTCGAACGGCAAACGGCACCGTATTCTCCTCAGCAGAACGGTGTCGTTGAACGCTGGAATGGGATGGGCGTTGGAACAGCACGCAGCCTGCTCAAGGCGAAGGGACTGCCCGGCTGGTTCTGGGGAGAGGCGGTAAGTACTGCAGTTTATCTCCTGAACAGAGTGACTACGAAGAGTGTGGATGGAATGACGCCATTCCAAGCATGTTATGGCAAGAAGCCCGTTGTTCATCATTTGCGCACATTTGGATGTCTGATCCATGTCAGAAACACAACTCCTCATCTGAAGCTTCATTGGTTATGAGCGTGGATCCAAAGCATACCGTGTTAATGTCCGGTCACAAAGCGTGTCCACACGTGATGTGGTCTTCGACGAGGCAGGCCAGTGGGACTGGTTCGGCGAAGAAGATCAAGGTGTCGGAACGGGCTGCAGCGACGACATCTTCACCATCAAGTTTACAAGCGTGGCAGAGCCGGAGGAGCAGGGACAGGAGGAGTTAATCTCCCCTGTTTCTCTGCCTGAACAATCTACACCCCCACCAGCTGCACCGACATCACTGGGCACACCGACATCAGAGATTGAGTTCGTGTCGCCGCCGGCGAATGTGCACGAGCAGCTGGACGCCGACCACGACGACGAGGCACCACTGCGGTTCAGGACCATGGACGACGTCATCGGCCCTGCTACACCACCAGGTCAGGCAGTTCGTGATATAGGTGGTGGACACCTCCTTGCAGTGAGTGCGGAGGAGCCTGCCACGTTGGCGCAGGCAGAACATGATCCAAGCGGGCTCCGAGCAATGGAGGAGGAGCTGCAAGCAATTGAAGAAAATAAAACCTAGACACTCACTGAGCTCCCTGCTGGCCGGAGTGCCATTGGGCTCAAGTGGGTGTACAAGGTTAAAAGAGATGAGCAGGGAGCTGTGGTGCGGCACAAGGCATGGCTCGTCGCCTAGGGGTATGCTCAACGCCACGGCATCGACTACAACGAAGTCTTCGCTCCAGTGGCGCGAATGGAAGCAGTGCGGCTGCTCTTGGCATTGGCGGCGCACAAGGGCTGGGAAGTTCATCACATGGACAAAGTCGGCATTCTTGAATGGCGACCTTCAAGAGGAGGTGTTTGTGGAGCAGCCACCTGGTTTCAGCAAGGCTGGAAAGGAGCACCAGGTATATAAACTTTATAAGGCTTTTTATGGTTTGCATCAGGCGTCGAGGGCTTGGAATCAGAAGCTGGATGAAAGTTTGATTTCGTTGGGTTTTATTAAAATCCCTTCGGATCCTGCTATATATTGCAGAGGAGCTGGTGCAGAACGTCTGGTGCTGGGGGTTTATGTGGATGACCTGGTTATCAAGGTACTTGCAGTTCTGTCATTCAAGAATTCAAGATCGAGATGACCAAGATGTTCAAAATGAGTGATTTGGGCTTGCTGCATTAATATTTGGGAATTGAAGCAGAGAGAAGAAGGTATATATCTCAGCCTAAGTAATTATGCTAAGAAGATCTTGGAGAAGGCAGGGTTGTCTGATTGCAATCCTTGTAAGGTTCCAATGGAACCTCGATTAAAGCTCAGTAAAGAAAGCACAAGCCCACCTGTGGATGCAACCTTATAGAGGAGTTTGGTTGGCAGCCTCAGGTATTTAACCAATACTCATCCTGATCTTTCTTTTTCAGTCGGATATGTGAGTAGGTATATAGAAGAGCCATATGAAGAACACCTTGCAGCAGTGAAGCATATCCTGAGGTACATTGCTGGGATATATGGTGCTGGTCTCTTCTATGCAAGGAAGAAGGAGGTGAAACCAGTTATAGCAGGATACAGTGATAGTGACTTAGCTGGTGATGTTGACAGCCGAAAGAGTACTACTGGTCTTATCTTCTTCCTTGGTGATGCTCCAATTAGTTGGCAATCAGCAAAACAGAGAGTGGTGGCCTTATCTAGTTGTGAAGCAGAGTATATTGTGGCTGCAACAGCTACTTGTCAAGCTGTGTGCTTGGCGAGGTTGCTAGCTGAAGTCTTGGATGAAGAGGTGGGCGCACCAGTGTTGAAAGTAGACAACAAGTCTACCATTTCCTTAATCAAGAATCCTGTGCATCACGGCCGGAGCAAGCATATTGATATACTTTTCATCTGATCCCGGAGTTTGCAAACACTGGCCAAATTGAGGTGAAGTTCATCAGAACAGAGAAGCAACTTGGGGACATTCTCACGAAGCCTCTTTGCCGAGTCAAGTTTGAAAAACTTTGCAGGAAGATTGGCCTACTGCTCAATCAGTAATCTGACGCATCAAGACTGTGGCAGAACCGCCCCAAAACACTAGACAGCTTGCCTAGGATCGATATCGAGTGATATTGAGCAACAATACTCAAATAGTAAAACACGAGTAATAATATAAAATAAAAAACCGATTAAGTCTTATAATAAAGTTCAAGTAGTCTTAAGAGAAATAAGTTTAAAACATAGCGAAAGTGACATAGAAGAGATACGACGGTTTCCTACGATAAAACATATCTTGCCCTAAGACATGCTTCACTCCTCGCGACCGGAGTTCGGTGAGGAGGGAACCGGTTTACAGGACCAGTTCGCAGGAGCCTCACCTTCCTACACTTTTTGGTCGCAATAGCCACACCAACTACGTGCATAGAGAACTACACACAACAAAAAGGGAAACAACAAACCATAAGTACTAATTACTTAGCAAGTCTTGCCCATCCAAATTGGCTAACTACAGCTGACTACTAAGCATGAGAGGCTGACTCAGGGGATGGCTATTTGCATAAAATATAGCACTAACAATGGATTCTTACTTTCAAGTTTTAGCAGTGGATTAAGTACAAAGAAAAATAAATTTACTTTGCACTATCGTCTACTACAATCATGGTTGCCAAACAATTACCTATAACTAAGCAAACAAATCATATTATCATTATTATTAGTCCAGTTGTTACTAGACATGACGCAGTGAACAGGTGGTACTCGTTACTACGAGGGGCAGCGATTATAATCGATTTACACCAGCTCGGACACGTACGCATTTCTCAGAAGCTGCACGTGGCCACCTTTCGCTCAACCTGTAGGGCCGGTCCGAACAGGCGCACCTCTCTCAAGCACAGGGTTCTCTATGCGATCACCACTTAAGATTTATCTATGGTTAGACACAAAGGTCACCTCCGCCGCCGCCAAAAGAGAGGTGGAGGTCGTCCAACTACTACGGCGTTTTTCTACATCAGTTTCCTAGGTCCCATGTTCTCAATATGTATTTAGTACATTCAAACTTACTCAACAGAGCCACACTCGAATTGGTCCTTAACCGACACAGACGGGGCTACCACCGCGAAGGCCTAGCCTTCTCAAACTCTCTTATACTCTATCCTCGCTCGATCTCAGGTTTATTCAAGTGTGGGATAAAATCAAACCTATAATCTCACGAGTGAGGTTTCTCATTCACTCGACTTCTACCGTTGATTAGAACTCATAGCCTATCTCTACGTCGAGTTACATGTGCTAATATATACTCAATAGGGGTAATTGGTACTATTATGCACTCTAGGGTTCCAAACAATTCCGACACTTAATGCACAGTACATTAGCTATACAATATATAGTGACGAAACAAAAATTTAAAACAGGGTTAATGCACCGAGGCTTGAACAGGGTTAATGCACCGAGGCTTGCCTTCGGTTTGCTGAGAGTTAGCACAAACAAGAAAAAGGTCTTCAACGATAGACGACTCCGGAGCGATCAGCACTAGATCTTGGTGTTTCGCGACATTTTCTAAATGTGTGAAATGATATGCGAGTGCGATTAGTTATGCACCTAATAACATTTAATATTTTTACTTGTCATCGCATGTGACAAGGATGCTCACATGCGATGATATGCTCATGAATGAATATGACAAGGAGGAATATGCGATGATATGACAAGAAAAGTATGATGATGATTTTATGAAAAGGAACTTTATTAGACCAAGGTGCTACTAGGATTTTTTTTATGAAAAGATTTCTAAAATAAATTCCTATATTACACTAAATAGTTTATAATATGGAAGATAAATTCTAAATTTTCTTAATATGGTTCTTGAAGGCATAAACTACAATTTTAGTTGCTCAAAATATTAACAAGGCTATAAACTAGTTTCTGGACAAATTTTATATTTTATTGCAATATTATGAATTTCTAATAAATTAATTCGTATCTAAGAGTAATAAATTATTTATAAATAATATATAAGTGTATAAATTCTAAATAACTCTAAGATGATATATATTAATTAGTAAAACATAATTATGCATTTTTCACATTTTTAATATGCATGAAAAATGGTGATATGCATGTATGTGCAAGGTACTTTATTTAATTATTAGAATTAATTATAATATAGAAAAATGCACTTTGGAAGTTCTAAAATATTCTGCATGATGAGAGGATTCCAACGGTATATTATTCAAAATTTTTGGAGTTAGGATGAATTTTCTGTGATTTTTGCAAGATTCAACATATTTGTGAGCAAATTAATAAGTAATTTCCGGGTATATTTAAACTCCAGCACAAAATAGGGCCACGTGGCGGACTCTGGGCCGGGCCACACGGTGACCACACGGATGGCCGCACGGGATCCTTGTGCAGCCGCACGAGATCCGGCTGGTTCAAATGGCCGGCAATGGTGCCGGTGGCCGGAGTGCGGCGGCAGCCGCGCCGGCGAGGCGTTCCTGGCAGCGACTTGGGCGACGGAGAGCACCTACGCGACGAGGACAAGGAGGGGAACCCAGTGGTCAGGTCGAATGGGTGAGTCTCTCACCGGGGAGCGACGGCGATGGTCATCGACGCGATGGAGTTCGGCAACAGCGTTTGCTTGACTCCGTCGAGGAAACAATGAACTAACAGCTCTTGGCGCTTCCTGTAAGTGCGCACGAGAGCGGCGTGGTTGAAGATGGTGGCGAGGGCGGCCGAAGAAGGGGGCTCTACGGCGACTGGGCGCGGCTCCGACGGTGATGGCCGAGGAAAACCTCAAATGCTGTCCCAAATGGGCACGCTTCAACTCAACCTTCGACCCTAGGGGTGTGTGAAGCAGTGAAGAGGGTAGGATCAAAAAGAATCGAAGGGTTCTCGCCGGAGCTCACCGGATTTCAATGAAAAGCGGCGACTATCGGTGGTGGCCGAAATTTGGGGAAAACGCGGAATCCGGTCGATTTTTGCCCACGAGAGAGGAGATTGAGGTGCTTGGAGGCTCTAGGGAGGGAGGGCGCAGCTACTTGGCCACGGGGAAGGGCGGGGGTGAGCTCGGTGGTGGCGTTTCAGGGGACGGCGCGCCCAGCCGGGGAGATGGCGAGAGAGAGAGAGAGAGAGAGAGCGAAGGAAAAATGGGGTGAGGGGCTCGACCAGAGGGGGTTAGGGCGCGGGGAGGCGGGACACGCGACGGCCGGGTCAACCTGGCACCGTGCATGAGCTCCACCGAGGGAGTCGCGATGGCAGCGAGGGGAAGGAGCAGCTCGTGCGTTGGCTGCCGCTGAGAGGAAGAGAAGTGCTGGAGGTGGCTAACAGGTGGGTCCCACGGCGTTTTCCAATTTTCTGAATTTTCAACGATTTTCAGTGCACCCTTCTGTTTTTGACTCGAATTGCACCCTTTCCGAGCTCCAAAAATTCTGAAATTTAGTAGGCTGGTAGATCTTTCGAAAAGGAACAACGTTTATTTTGGGCATAAGTTCAAAATCGAAATAAATAAAATGATATTAAATTTTGAAAACAGGTTAGCTTTTAGAGGAAAATAAATTATTTGAGCTTTTAAGCCTCAAATTAAAATTTTCCAAAAACTTCTAAAATTCAATTGGTTGCAAGAATTTTTCAGAGAGATTTTTGTTTCATAATATTTCATTAAAAGTTTTGAGCTCACATTTTGAATTTCAAATTTAAATTTGGGACTAATTTGGAACTGAGTTTGAATTTCTTCGAGCTCGGATCTTTTGGAAATTTTTGAATTCGAATAAAGTGTCACAATATTCGGAAACACAAAGTGTTACAAAGACCTAAGAGGAGATTTGTCAAATAATTCTTTGTGCGCTTAGTATGGTCAGTTAGTTTGTTTTTCTGCATGCGTGTGTACATGACCGAGTGCAGATCGTGATTAGTTGGAGAGTCCTCCGGCGAACTTCTGACACTCAAATCCACAACAAAAATGAATAAATTTTTTATAATAAGCAATGACTAATTGGTACAATAAAAATGGGATGTGTGATATAGTGGGAGAGATAGGATTACGCTCGTGTGCTAGGATGAAAACGTCGTCTTCCTTAATTTTTTACCATGGTGGGTGGCTTAAAAAAATATAAATGTAAGTTTCGCATCTGCACCCGTGCCCGTCGGGTACCTTCACCTGCAGGTTAAAGTGTCATCCCTACTTAGTGCATGCTTGGTCTTTCGTACCACTTCCGTCCTTAAATTTATCATATAGTGTTAATTTATTTTAAAATCTAAATTGAACTAGTCTTGTTTTTTACTTTCTATGCTGTGAAGAGCGGGAACCTTCGCTTCCGCCCTAGTCAAGAGGAAGCTCCAATATAATTGCTCAGCCTACCGTGGCCATAGCTCCTTCAGTGCAGTGGCGGACCATGCTCAAATGAGCTGGGGAATCATCACTACTGACTAGTGACTACTCCCATTGCTTGAACTGACGCATGCCATGGAACCAAGCTTGTTTTTCACTGAATACGAACGCAAGTAGCTGCGGCAGCCGCCCGAGACCGTAGTATGGAGCGTTCAGCCCATGTTCGGTGCTCTATACCACATCTCCTCTCCTCTCCTCTCTTCGGCGCTAATTACCATCGAGGAAGAAGAAAATAGATTCAGAACTACATTTGAAATGTGTTGGAACAATATTTTTCCAGTTCCTAGAACAATGATTTCCCATGTATAGTCAGAAGTTAGTTAATGCTGGGTAGAAAAAAATTCGTCTTTGCGAGAACAATGTTGAAAGCGATCATATAACACCAAAGAACAAGCAACAATGTAGTAACAAGTACAACAAGCTGCCACAATGCCCATGATTACCTTAGGTTCAGCGACAAAGTTTGGCAGGCAAACACAAATACTCCCAATAATTACTCATCTCATTTTATTACAGAACAAACGCGTAAAAAGTACACAGCAAACTGAGATTACTACACAACTGATGGTGCGCAAGCCCCTAAACAGCAAGAAAGTTAGGGCGTGCTTATTGCGTGGAAGATGGCTGCAACATCTGAGCTCATTTCAGGTTCTTGTTGAACCAGTCGATCATGTCTGCCAGAGCTTCCTCAGCACTCTTCACGGCAGCAGCATCGTCGTGGCTGTATCGTACGCTCCATCCATGCGAGACACCAGGGAAAATCTTGATAAAGTGGTCAACCTGTAAACAAGATAGGGTAAAAGCATTCAGGATCAAAGGTTCAAGTGAGTGGTCTGGCTTGAGGATCTAGTTGCCATAATTGGAAACTCACCCCAGAATTTGTAGAAAGAACCTGCTCGAATTGCTTGACTAGTTCTGGTGGGGATGTCTTGTCAATCTCAGCTCCAAGCACAGAAATCGGGCACTTGACCTCTGGTATTAATTATAAAATTATACGTGGTTATAGTGTCCTACAACCAAACTAATTGCATCTCCAAAATTCACAAGAAAGGGTTCTCACCTTTGATATCATCAACAGTAACAAAGGATGGGTGCAACAGTACAGAAGCGTGGATCTCGTTAGCTTTTGCCAATTCGACAACTACCTTTGCTGAATGTGCGGAAAGACACAATGTTCATATGAATGTAGTTCAAATTTTGAATTTGAAACAGAAGAAGATGGGCATGTCAGGAAAATGGTTCTTACCACCCCAGCAATAACCTGCAGCCCCAACTTTAGATATTCCCTTCTCCTTCAGAGCAGCAACTATTGGTTTTGCCTATTCAAACGCTTTTCCCTAGAAGAAACAAAAACAGACACTTTTGTTGATGATTTTTTTAGCATTAGAAAAGAAATGAAAAGGTTGGTAAGATTACATAAGGGCACTGAAATGTCTAGACTCCTTAAAGCAACTCAAATAGGTACCTAAATATAAATATAGATACTATCAGCAAAAACATTTCTTCAACAGTGACCTAAATGAGCGCCTTAAATTTAACTACTATCAATTCCATCTTTTAGGGTAGCCAAATGTAAGTAGTCCATAGTTAATATCTAAATATTGGTATCTATTGGAGATGTGAGCTTTTTTATGTACAAGTGTAATTTTAAGTACCTGTTGGAGATGTTCTTAGGAATTGAAAAGGTAGACCTTTGTCCTATCATACTACAATATGGTTACACAAACCTACCATATAAGGGCTTATGAAGCAGACAATGTTTAGTCAACCTTATACATTTGACCTGAGAGAAAAACTAAAATGTATACAACAGATCATATTGTCACAAAACAGAAAGCATAGATGTGAGACAAATCAACAACTAAGACTGGGAGAGTTATCCTCTGTGCATCAATATATCTAGGTAATTACATAGAGCAGTTTCAATTTCATCGAGCTAAACCGCCAAAGTACCTATACACTACCTGCAAAAAAAGTTATAAATATGTTACATGCTTTCCAAAAGCTCTTATTTAGATACTTGAAGAAATAAAACACTATTTTACTACCATTTTTCATTATTAAATTGGTTTATTATAGCAAAACTACCTAAAATAAGATGACCCTGATAACAAACAGCAAAGGGGAAAATTTTCAGGGGGCAACAAACCGGAGCATGAGATCCTAGCCACACTGATAGGGGCCTTTCAGCATTGTCCGGTGTGTAAGCATCCCCATGGAAGAAATCTGGCACCACAACAAAAAATCCAGACAAAGCTACCTTGTCGGCTATCTTCCTTCATAAGTGATTAAAATCAGAATCCATTTATAAATGTCACTTCACGCTAAGAAGATAATATTTGTGCCACTAATCTTTTGTGTGTTTCTGAAAAAAGTACTACCACGGTTGAACTTTATAGTATCCCTGACCCTTTTTTTGTACCTTTTACATACTCTGATGCGAAGAATTTTCAGTGAGAAGCTACTAATACAGTTCCCATACTCTCTACTATACCAGTGGCACAGATCCTATTAAATGATGCAAAAGAGAATGGAGCGAATAGCATTGAATTTTAAGAACCGTGCTAAAAGCAACACAGTCACATTCAGGTGCCCACCAATTAGTGCCAAAGGTTGCGAATAACATCTGAGGGCATCCCCAATGGGCCATTAATTGTAGTTTCTGTCCTTTTTTACTCTCATAACAAATCAACATTTTACTTATGTGGCAAAAGAAATATTGATGAAGAAAGAGAGTGAAAGATAAAGAAACTATTTCTACAACAAGAAACCACCTCTTCACTAATACCAAAACACTAAGAAACCACAAAAAAATTGCATTGGGAGGACTCTACTAGTTTCCATAGCAGAATTTTCTCTTAGAAAATATATAAGAGATCATTAAAGTTTATTCTAGATAGAAACTAGTATAAAAACTATGCATTGGAAAGAATGGTGTCTAAAACATAATTTATTACTCTTAGAAACTAGCTCTAGAAATTTGCATTGGGAGTACCCTAATGGAAGTCTGGGGAACCATAGATGCGCCGAGAAACTTGTATGATTCATCATTTCCACTATAAAGAATTTTAAAAATTCATTTGTATGCTCTTTCTCAAGGCATGAACTTTCACAGTGAGGTCGAGGTAGGTCATGATGACAGCATAAATTCTGAATCCTAGGAAAGAAGAATTATACGCAAATTTAAGTAACTCAATACAAGTAGGAGTACTTACTATCCGGAACGGTGTCCTCTGAATTTGAGGGCTTAAATTCAGGAGCACAGAATTTGGACCCCTTCCCAGCCCTCCGATCGAAAATCAATGATTTAAATATGATGCTACATTAATGTAAACAGTAATACTTCTACAGTTTACTATATTACTCTGTTTGATACAGTATAACTTTAAAAGGTTGTTCATCCTCTCATAGAATATTGTATCAAATGCTATAGGACCCTGAATTTAAGCCCCTAATTAAGAGGACCCGCTCTCCTCACAACCCCACCTCATCACTCAATCATGATCTCACACAAGTTAAATACACATACAGATTCACCTAATAAATCAGGCACGACAGTGATCGTACACTCGTAGTATTACTCGCGCGGAATAAAGATCCATACCTCAGATTTGGTGACTCGAACCCTGGAAGGAGAGAAAAGCAGTCACTCGTCAGTTGCGCCGTCGGAGCCGGCGAGGTAGGCCTTGAGCTCGCCGAAGCTGTTGACGACCCTGCCTTCCCCGCTGCCGGGGCTCAGCACCGGAGGAGCTCGCCATCCCGTTCTCTCGATCGGCGGCTTTGGAGGTGACGCGCGCGGAAGCGACGAGAGGACCGTGGGTGTGTTTGGATGCTTACCAACAAAAGTCTTACCAAAATTTGGTGAGCCAATGAAATTTGCTAGTATTTGATTCACTGCTAAAATTTGGTTGTCCAAAGAAAATATTGACGTTATCAATGTTTTTCAGTTAAACGCGGAGGCGACCAAAATGCTCCCCCGCGCTTCCAACGTCGCTGCCAGCCTTGATGAGGCCAGGTGTCATAAGGCCATTGAGTGCACGAACTTCAATATTCTTCATCAAGTTATATTCAAGTGATAATTACTCAAAAATTATACATCCAAATTACAATTAATTTACACAATTGTATTCGTTGCAATTAAATCTATACAATAAGATTTTACAAAAATATGTTTTCTAAAAACAACAATGACAATTAGCCCTCACACATCATACTAATGTATTTAAAATATGATAAAGTAACAAACAAACGTAACCATCTAAATCGTGTTTTTAATAACGCTATACATTAGTAACATTAAAATTTAATAATTTAATAAAGCTAGCATATGTAACAAATCAAACAGCGCCGTGTCACCAGACAAAGCGCTGGGTTGGTAAGTATTCTTCTCTCCTCTCAGTCGAAAGAGATGTCGCATAAATATATGCGCGAATCGAAGTTGGTGCAACGTCGAGTGGCGGGAGACCGGTCGAAGAAAACGATGGTTCCACAATTTCTGGGATTATTGTGCCTGTAGGGCCGAGAGGGAATCGTGGCTTCACGCCTGCGCCGCCGGTAGGCGGCCGGGCGGCCAACCTGGAGGCGTGACCGGCGTCACTGCTTATGCCAGTGAGTAGGCGGGCGGGCCCCGGGCGGCTGCTAACCTGGTGGCGTCACTGCTTATGCAGTCCAGTTGATTGGTTGCTCACCGGCCTGGGGCTGGGCCGGCTGCAGGTGTCCTTATACGGAGTACACCCGCTCCGCTTTCCCTCGAAACGGATCCCCGGCGTCACCGACGCGTGCGTAGGGCGCGACTTTCGTCAGAGTCAGTCGATCTTGTTCCTTTCCTTGACATGGCTTTCACTTCCACTATCGTTTCAACCACCTTTCGAAGCTGCATGCCTGCATGTCGAGTTGACCAGCCATTCGGCTATTTGAGCGAGGGTGAGGTCCATTCACGCTGAAGAATTTCGGTAACCGGAGGAGACATGTCTCTATTCTAAGGTTTTATTTATTTGAGATTATAATCTATTTGTCAAATTATATAATCTAGATATTATAATTTGTAGAGACAAATAAATAAGGTAGATTATTTTTTCAGTTTATTTAATCTCAAATTCAAATTATTATAATCTAATAAGCAGCTCATTAGATGTTTATTTCAGATTATACTTTAAAAAACATATTACACATATTATAATCTACATATTAGAATTTGAATTATATAATCTACATATTATAATTTGGATTATATAATCTCAATCACTGATTTTTAAAAATTGGTATCGGACCCACTATTTTTTGATAGTGCGTTCACTATTTTGATAACTTTATCAGACACCTCCGTATTTTTAACAATCAGATCTAATTAAATAAACTGTTGTGGTTAACATCAAGCGTACCATGCTAGTTACTATCAATTATATTCATAGAATACCCAACAAGCCACTCCTTCCGTCCCTTTTCATAAAAAGCTTACATACGTACTACTCCTATTTTCGTTTGTACTAAGAAAGTTCGTCAAGAGAACAACACATATACACCATACACTTGTTGTCCCTTGATATATTGACAGAGTACCCCAAGGATGGCTTTGCAACAGTCCTGGAAAATAGAGGCACTCTATACAGCACGAATGAGCTCGATCTGACAGAACCCGGGAACGCATGGTCGATCTGGATTCCAAACAGATGAGGCATCAGTCTCTTCTATCGTATGAGCCTGCGTGCGTTGATGACACCAGGTGCCGGGTCGGCATCGGCGGGTACTACTAGTGCTAGGTCTTGTTGGCGCAGTGCGGGCTCACGTAGATGACGTGGTGCAGCGGTCTGAGCGGCGTGGAGGTGCAAGACATGGCTGAGGTAGTCTTGGCGATGGGGATCAGCGACTGCACCACGTCCGTCATCAGTGGCCGGTACTCCGCCTTCGTCTGGACGCACATCGCGGCAATGGCGGCCACCTGTTCGAGGGAATTCGCATATGGTGAGAACCAATCATAGTATATATCAGGTGATAATCGATTTGCCTTGCAAAGAAATAAGGTAACAAGTCTTGGTGCCGAGAACTGCAGAGCAGGATGGTTGGAACTTAGAAGCGAGACCTGAACGAGATCCTTCAGGACAAACTGGCCTTTCAGGGCAGGATCCACCATTTGCACAAGCTTCTGTCGGTTTGTAAGACGTGGAAGGGCCTGCAGAAACAAGAAATGCACATATTCGCTGGCCGTGAGTACGTAGCACATACTAATAAAAAAAAATATTGCTATGGCATAGTTTCAGGTTTGCTGGGATAATTCGGTTGGAGTTAATAATGAGTGATAGCAGTATACTGACCCATGATACCAGAACATGCTGTCCGGGCGGGCGCTGCGTGTCAACCGGCACCCGGCCGGTCAGCAGCTCAAGTAGAACGACGCCGTAGCTGTACACGTCCGACTTCGTCGTCAGCTTCCCTGTCGACGCATACCTGCAAGCAATCAGTAAACTCAGAAATAGATGCTGAAGATGGTAATAACAACTACTCCCTCTGTTCTGTTATCGCTGCTGATTTTTAATATCTAACTTTAACATTTTGTTTAAAAAAAAATTTAAATATATAAAATTATAAAGTGTGATTAAAATACCTTTAATAATAAAATGAATTGTAACAAAAGATATGATTTTCATCAAATTTTTTTGAATAAAAAAATAAATTAAAGTTGAAGTTAAAAATGAACGAAGACAACGAGGGAGTAAAAGTCACAAACAGAGTTACTGATGGCGTGTCTCGGCGTGCAAGCACGTACTCTGGCGCGAGGTAGCCAGTGGTGCCGAGCACACGAGTAACGACTTGGCCGTCTGCCTTGTTGGACCCGACCTTGGCCATGCCGAAGTCGGAGACGCGGGCGCGGTAGTTGTGGTCGAGCAGGATGTTGCTGCACTTGAAGTCGCGGTGGATCACGGCGGGGCTGCTGTGTTCGTGCAGGAACTCCAGCGCCCGCGCGCAGTCCAGCGCGATGCCCAGGCGCGTCTGCCAGTCCAGCGGCGGCGTCGGCTGCTGCTGGCCGCCGCCTCCCGAAGAAGGCTCCGGCGGCGGAGAGGAGGGGTGCAGGTGGCTCTTGAGGCTGCCGTTGGGCATGAACTCGAACACCAGAAGACGGTGGCTCTGGTCCGCGCAGTAGCCCAGCAGCCCCACCAAGTACGGCGAGTCCATTCGGCTCATGAGGTCCACCTGCATGCATGGAAACATTCGAGTTACTGCCACTGTCAGCACACTGATGCAAACGGGCACATATCGCTCAATGCTTCTGCGGCACAATCTTTCCGCCTAATAATGCGATCACCAAGTCAAGATCAGATTGCCGGGTACGAAGGTACTGTTATACAACGAATGAAACGAGAGTAAAATCGAAATGACCCATAACCGTTCATTCCATCCTCGACCCCGCCTCACGACAGCTCGATCACGATACCTAATGCGGCCGCTGTGTAGATCAATTCTTACCTGAACCCACTCTGTTTCTGCAGCATTCTTGCCACAGTAGTAAGCGTGAGGGATCGACATTGCCTGCATTTCGTGCTGAGCGACTTGTACCGATCCGGGCAATCGAACAGTATCGGCGTGGGATGTTCGGGTCAAAATGCCCCGGCAGGGTCAGCGGTGGTCGCAACATCTGCGGGTGGGACACGGATCCTCTGCTGAGCGGTAGAGGACAAAACATTGCTGTCGCGTAGAATCAACCGGCAGAGGGCAAAACCGCCGCTGCCACATGGGCCCGCAGCGGGTTAGCCCCACATGACAGCGACGGTGCCGCTCGGCAGTGGATTGGCGCGCGCCTGAGGGTCAAGGGACAAAGTATCGCCGAGTGCAAATGCTTTGCCGGTACCAACCAGATCCGAGTCCCGCACTCATTTGGTGCTTTTATTCTGAAATGGCATGTACCAATCGCTTCAAGCCCGTAAAATTTATATTAGTGACTATTGCAGATTTACGATATATTCTTCACGGTTTAACAATGATCCGTTTGTAAAATCCACTAGACAAGCAGATACATTTGCAACAATTCATAAAAGCCCATCACTTTATTATATTTGTTCCACTTATATTAATTTGCATAAAATTGCTTACTATTATTTACAATATTCTTCAATAAATTTTATTTAAATTCATTGAAATTTTATAGGTGAACACGAAGTTTTAATTTTAGGATCCAACTGAACACGTAAAAAATCATCACTTTAAAGTTACTAATATTTTTGAATTAGGTGTATATGTAATAATAGAGTGATAAATTAAGTGTCGAGTGAATAAATTATTGAGTTTTCGTAATAATCACATATTTTTTATGTTAAATGATACAGTTAGCCGGTTTACGCAAAGCCTGTGTACCTGATTTGAGCCTGCACATAGGTGCCGATTGATCCATCTAAAATTTTAATAGTCATCACAGGATCCGGATTAGGCACGCAGTTTGTGGGTGATACTTGTCCCGTCCCGTGGGAAACCCAATTTCATGCTCTCTTTCGTTTTAAATTATTGACACTGTTGATTTTTAACATCAACTTTAACTATTCATTTTATTTAAAAAATTTATTTTAATGTGTAAAATTATTAAATAATAATAAAATTTTATATATTTGAACACATTTTATTAATAAAATGAATGTTAAAATTGACGTTAAAAATGGAGTCAATATTTTAAAACGGGAGACAGTAACGTGAAACGTATCGTGTTCGTTAGCTTACAGTGCACGTGATACCCTGGTCCAACGGAGAAAAAAAAACAACGAACCACTCGCCGTACTCACAGCCGCCTCCCGCTCCCGCGCCTCTGCACCGGGTGACCGGAACCCATCCGTCCATGAGGGAGACGAGCACCGGCACGGCGCCAATCGACTTGTTCAGCGCGCGACGTATGCGCGCGGGCAACCTGAACTGCGAGCCGCGAAACGCAACGGCGCGACGCCGCCTCCGGCTCGGCCTGGCTGCGCGCAACCTTTCCACGCGCCCGCGGCAAGTTGATTCCGCATCCGCCAAGGGCCCAAGGCACAACCCCACTCAACGAGCCAAAACCCGCGCGTCCCTCTCGGCGCAGCGGACAAACGCTGACACCAACGCACTGTCACAGAAGGCGCTGGAGTCCAGCGGCGCACGGTCACGCAGTGAAGTGAGCAGCAGCAGGTAGGCCGTGGCAGGCGGGCAGGCCGGTGTGGTTATTTTCCTTCCGTGTTACTACGTAGTACGTACACCACGCACGCAGCGTCGCAGCCACCGCCTCCGATCCCCAACGATCCATCCGTTTCCCGGGCAGCAACAACCGCCAGTGGAAGCGGAATGAATCACTTGTTTCTCTATGGCCGCGGCAACAGGCAAGCAAAGCGAGCAGAAGCCTGTTGGTGCGCGAAACAGAGGTTCCGGTACGCCGACGATCAGGGACAACGCGTGAGTTGACGGGGACATGCAGGAGCTAGTGAGCGGTTGGTTGCGTTGCTTACCTCGATGCGGAACTCGCGCTCGCCCTGGCGCCGGTGGTCCAGCCGCAGCCGCTTGATGGCGGCCGATGTGCCGTCGGCGAGCCGGCCGCGGAAGACCACGCCATTGGCGCCCCGTCCCACGACGTTGCCCTCGCTGAACCCGTCCGTCGCGCGCTCCAGCTCACGGTACGTGAACACCTGCGCGCCGCGGCTCCGCGCTGCCTTCTGCTGCGCTGCCGCGAAGCCCAGCCCCAGCCTCCCGGCGCCGTAGATGCACCCTGCGCCGCATGAGGAGGAAGTAGGAACAAACGAAGCTCGTCAAGCAATGCATCTAACGTACGTGCACGACGAACGAAACGCGCGCGCCTGCGTTGGCGCCTCGGCGGTCTGTGCTTACCGGCGGGGACGTAGCACCTGGGGTTGTGGCTGCCGCAGCTGGAGGGGGGCGCGCCTGGCTTGCCTTCGCCTTTACAGCTCTCGCCGGCGACCGCCGTTCTGGGCGGTTTCGCCCGGCGGGTGACCACCAGGATGACGGCCACGGAGACGAGCAGCGTGAGGCTTACGCCGAACGCCGAGACTGGTAGTACGGTGAACAGAGGGTTGGCCGCCCGGTCGCCGTCGTCCAGGCGAGGCGCCGGCCCCGGGGAGTACGGACGCGGTGGGAGGGGCGCGTCCGCTACCTCGTTGGCGGCGCCAGCAACAGGAGAAGGTGCCGGCGCGGAGAACGCGTCCGCCATTCCCAAACCCGAGGAAGGCAGCTGGCCAGCTGGGTACGTCGCTCGCGACGAGAGGGCAGTGACGGTGATTTGAGATAAGGAGCGCTCCTACGGAACGAGCGCGCGGATACAAGCATTGCTACGAGGATTCAGGAGTGCACAAGGAATTGTACGCTTGTCGGCTTGTGTAGCAGCAGAGGAGAAACCCTCTGAATCTATACTTGACTCTAGCTGTTGTTTTCATTCATTCATCAGAGACCTGCACTGGCTGAACTGCGCTGCACACTGAACAGGTGCAGAGGAATGTAGGAGGTGTTAAGATATATGCTTCCTTGTGTTTAGATATATGCTTCATTGTATACGAGATCATATCCTTGTGTACGAGATCATATCAGGAGAATGATCACGGGTGATAGATAGAGAGATTAGCTCCTACTCTGTTATAGAATCAGCTGTATAGATAGAAGTGTATAACCGTGATTATCTCCTGACTGATCTCTTGCTTGTAAGCCACGGCAGCGGCTATTGCTGCCCTTTATAAACATGCAGGCGTGCCGAGGCAAAAGCATCGCTTCCACCAATTCTTACAGGAGGACCAAGCGCCAACGAAACAGCATCTGCCCTGCTGCTACTTGCACAGTTGCACTGCACCGCCTGGCCGGCGGTGCGTTCCGACTAACTGGGCGGTAAAAGCACTGGCACCGGTCTGTATTCACCAGTCACCGTGCCGTCGATGCGACAAGCCCGGTAGACCCCGCTCCGGAACGTCTCACAGGTGACAACTACTACAAACAAGAGGCGCCGCCACTGGCCATGATCGCGCTCTCGGCCGATTCTCCCTTCCGTTGTCGTCGAAATGGACCACGCAGCATGCCCAACACGCCAAAAACCTGCAGGTAAATATGCGACGCGATGTTCATGTTCTTCTGACAGTAGATAGATGTGGCCATATTACGGCTTCCGAGGATGGCATTTGTAATGCGAGCTCTGCAACTGCGACTAGTAATAACAATGGTGCTTGCTGCCGGGGCTACGAGTCAACCGGAGAGACGAGAAACCCACCGGGCCTGCAAAGCGCCAAAGTGCGGAGAGGTCATGTCACATGCGGCGTGCGGCGGTGCGGGCGTGCGGCTCCCCAGCTCGTGAGCTTCGTCTGTTCTGGTCTCGCAGGGAACAATCGCTGGTCCAGGAGGTTAGAATCTTCTGGTTATTTATCTTTGGAATTCTCTTGGTCAGGTGGGAAATTTCCTTTTTTTGCAGGTTCGTAGGAGTAGCATGTACACTTTGCAGGAGATGGCACCGCCTGCCTGCTTTCCGATGTTGGAAATTTTCAGACGATTTTTGCTCGAAAACGGCATGCATGCTTCTGGTCAGGGTCGCTGCAAAAACATTGGCGTCCCGCTGCAAGTAGAAGCAGGCCACTAGGCGAGACGTGGATGAGAGGATGACGAGGACGGCCTTAGGCACAAGCTCATGCAAAGAGCGTGTCGCTAATTCATCGTTGAGCCGTGCAATATTCTGGTCCGGCGACGCACGTGTTTGGTGGGTGGCAGTGTATGTATGGCGCACTGCCGCTCCAATTACGGAAGATCGTACGAGAAATATTTCGTAAATGTAACGGCGCATACAGTGCACGTAGCTTTTGCGCAGACGCTTTTAATTTGAGCTCGATTTGGTAACTGTATCCGGTATACGCATCAGAGCCGCATATTACAACGGTGTTCCATTTGTTAGTTACCACCGGACACTGGCTGCCAGCAAGGCAGCAACAAGCACGTAGGAGTACGAAATTACGCAAACCATCCCGTGCGCCCATGCCAGCTTGTATAAACTGCCGACATCCAGAGCGCCGGAGACGTGCCAGGACCAATCACATGTGAATCATAATTGTGTGTAGTTGTGTTCATCTCACTAGCTGTAACGGCATTAATGAGGTGACAAATTAAACAATTGAGAAGATGAGGGCCATATGTAGATTGGAGTGAACCGTGGACTCGGGCTTGTCATAGTATTCGTCTGCGCGAGTTGGATCATTGAAAATTCTTCCCGTAGTGTAAGAAATATTTACTCAGATACGTACTACTCCATGCTAGACAACGGTTATGTTCCGCCTTTGATGAACCATATATCTTTAGGATCGGAGAAAATCTTACTCCCTCCATTTTATAATAAGTGATGTTTTTGATTTTTTAAATCAATGTTTAACCATTTGTTTTATTCAAAAAAATTTATAAAAATAAAAAATAAACAAAACAAAGTTAAAGTATTTTGAATAACGAATCATTCCACAATAAAATAAATAATATTATCACAAAATGTTTTAATAAGACGAATAGTCAAAAGTAGATGTCTAAAAATTTAAAAAGAGTTATTTTGGGACAGTGGGAGTATTGATTAATGAGATCAAAAGGTGTCTATTTTTTTCTTTAAGTAACCATCCACAAGCACTTAGGAGGTGTTTGGTTGGAGAAAATGTAACCATTATGATTACAGAAGGCTTGCAAATGCATTACTTATGTTTATTTACCAGTGTAACATGATTCACTTCCCGGGAATCAGATACGGCTTGTACAAACCTGACTCCCTCCCTCCCAACCGGTATCAGCTCGATACCGACATGTGTTCCCAATTTGGATCCATCCCTTCCTAACTCGACTTGCTCGTTGTTGTGTGTCGTCTTCTAACCCTAGGTCGATCTTCCCTTGGAGCACAAGATGGAGGGGATTCCTTGGTCAATCAGCATAGGGACAGGAACAGGAAGAGAGGGAGCATGACGGCTTGAGAAGGAAGGGGCTCACGGCCAGCAGCACATCCAGCTTCGCCCCTCTTCTCACATGTCTGATTTGTGTGATTTGATCGATTCTTTTGTTTCATGTATGTATTCGTTTGATTTTTCATTGTTCACTTTGCAAGTGTCTTCTAACTTCCTCTCTCCTCTTCTCTCCTCCTACACAATAGTGATAACTTTCCACCCTTCGTCCACTTTGCAAGTGTCAGAAGCCTATGCTTACTGCCATACTAGATTCTGTTTGCTGTATTTTGTTCGTATAATCTATTACATTTCAATACTGATCTACAGGCATAATGCTGATGCCAAAGGCTCTCATAATTTATATATTTTCTTATAATCTAATCTGATAATTGTAGTACCTTTTTTTTGATACTGTACTGTGTTTTCCTGATAACTAGCCATATTCTAATACCCCTCCATCCCAAAATGTTTTCGACTTTTTAAAATCAACGTTTGACAATTCGTTTTATTCAAAAAATTTATGAAAATACAAAAATAAACAAGTCGAGATCAAAGTACTTCTTCTAATGAATCATTTCACAATAAAATAAATAACAATTTCACAATTTTTTTGAATAAGACAAATGGTCAAAGGTAAATATTTGAAAATCTAAAAAGATACTTATTTTAGGATGGATGGAGTAATAGATTATCAACCTTTACCTTTTATCATGCCCCTTTTACTTTTAAATTCATATTAAATGCAGTTGCTATTGTACTAACATTGCCTTGTTGTATGTCTGTAGAATTCTTAGGCTTCATCATTTCAGTTCTTGTGGTTGCAAAATTCATGCCATGTCGATATGTAAACCCATTTGAGCAAAAACATTCATAAAATGTTTTAGGATGTGACTTGTATTTGCAAAATTTACAGGTGTTGTTGCACTTTTCAATTTCAAAAGATTATGGAATTTCTGGGCATTGTCAGAATTTTCAAACACTTGTGCTTCTGTTATGTTTTCATAATATGAAGCCTGTTATTACTGTCAGTATTTCTAGGTCCTAATCAATTGTGAAATGTCATTTTTACAAATGTTCATAGAACTTGTATTTTTTATTTGTAAATGTGCAAGTTTTTTCTTAGATTTTTATCTAGATTACATGATCTTGATTGTTTTGTAAAGTGCAAATTTAGAACTTGTACATTTATCTGGATTTTTGCTTGAGAAATGTTATACGGTCAGTTTGGTGCTAGCTTATTCCATTACGTTACATTTTCTCTCAATCAAATATTGTATTGAAATTAGTTACTTATCTAAACCAAGCAAATGCCATAATGGCATATTGATTTTGATTACACATGTATTTGATTACGATTGCGATACCATTACTAGGGCTAAACCAGACACAACCTTATAATTTTTCCAAACGTATCAATATCTGGCTTGAAATTTTGTTTGCTGCCCTGATGTGACACCAAATATGGATGCTAAAATTTCAAAAGTTATATATCAAACTTCGGCTTGAAATTATGTATGGTGCCCTGATATTACCAGGGTAAACTTAGCTATTAAAACGATAAAACTGCTCCCTATCGGTTTAATAAAAACTGTGAAAACCACTAAAATTGGTTCAGTTTGTTAGTCATATTCAAAAATCAAAATTTGAATAAAATTTAGGTTAAATGTATAAGTAAAAACTCGACCTGCGGGGGTAAAACCGCCCCGTGACATTCTTCTCATGCAGATCGAGAAAACCTCCGAACCCTCGCCCCATCCTTACACGTGCTTTGATGTGGGATAGCCGAGGGGATCTTTTATACTCCCATCGTGAAATTCGCTTCCACCGAGAATTGAACTCAAGAACCTGAGGTCTCAGGTGCGATTGAGGCGCCCCCAACGACTAAGCTGTATAGTAAACTATTCATTTTTTTTTTTCAATTGATCGTTTTTCAGATTCATTAGAAATAATTGAAACTGAACTTCTTTAGCTTACAGCTCAGTTTTACTCTTTTACCAATCGATTTTCCCAGTCCTGGAATTTTCTTTTTTGAAAATCGGTGAATTAAATAAACTATAACAGATAGGTTTGACCAAATACAATGAAAACCAAGGGATGACAGTTTTGTCAAACATGAATATGACACCAGCTATGGATGATATTTTTTTCTAAAAAATGAGCATCAAAATAAAGTACTAATATAATTGATTAAGGGCATATTTAAATCCACCCAATTTATAGTAATCTAGTTTATAGAATCCGACTGCTTCTAAACAGGATAGTCTCTTCTAGATTATAAAGTATGGATATCTATATATAATCTCATAATCTACGTCACTCCACCTTAAATTAGATTAAGTCAGGCAAAAGATATACCATCCTTCACAAATCTGAGTTAATTATGGATTACTGCCACCGCAGACATTCTTTCTTATTTCTTCCCTCCCATTATTTTTTCCCTTCAACTGCCTTTTCTCTCTCCCGTACTGTGGGATCCCAAGCTTCCCAACATCACCCTTGCCGCCCATCTGCTGCCACTCGTCCCTTGCTGCCATCTCACCGCTAGACTCTTAGGCCTTATTTGGCAGACCTCAGCTCTTATTCAAATCAGAGAAATTCTGTCAAACATTGTTTAAAAAAAAGTGATTCTTGTTTGATTTAGAGAAGTGATTCTCTGAAATAAACTAAAAAACTAAGAGTTAAAAAAACTAGTTTTTTTTATTCTATGAAGTGGTTTTATTCTAGAAGTTTATCTTAAAAAATCAAAAAAAATTATTTTTAACCACAGAGTCACTTTACAGAGAATAAAAGTGAATTCAATGAATCTACGCCCCTAATAGCGTCACCTGTTTCCACCGGGCTCTCCATTGCTGCCAAGCATTCGCTGTCCATCCCACCGCTGTGATTCTCCTTTTGCGACCGGGCGAGCAGGCAATTTTGTACTTTTTTTTAAAAAAAATGGCATAACATATGTTTGTTAAGCTGCCTAATATTTAGTATTTGCATGAATTTGAAAAATGTATTTATGTACCAATGTCAAGCCAAAGCATATAAATAATTGAAAACAATAGTTTATCAAAAGAGACAAACATGTCATTAGCCAATTCAAAAAAATTAGAATAATAAATTCTATTACACGGTCGCTAAACATCACCACTAAATTTTTTTACTCACTCCAATTTTAATATAAGATAAAGTCCAATTTACTATCCACAAGTATAGTCAAAGTTCAAATAACTTAATAAATTATATTTTAATTTATTTTATCTCATAAAAACATGATTTTGAGTCAATTTACTCCCTCATGTATTTTTCCTTTTTAATTAGCCGTACACAAGGATAATCTTAAGATGAAATTTATGAGATGATAATGCAAATATTTATACATATTAAAACATACGTCTTGAATTTTTACCATTATTTTGCATATAGTTTTATATTTCAAAGATTAATCTACTATTAAATATCTTTCCTATAAAAACAAGGGAGAATACTCAATTTGGTCCATAAACTATAATTATTTTTTTAATATGTGTTATGATGTGTTTTATGATCTCGTAAAGTCTGATCTTAAAATTATGCTTGTGTATTGAGAATAAAAATGACAAATTGAATGAGGGATAAATTGATCCAAAATCACATTTTGACAAGGCAAATAAATCAAAATATAGTTTAGTGAGTTATTTGGACTTTATCTATTCTTAAGAGGAGTAAATTAGATTTTATCTTTTAAAATATTGACACTAATGATTTTTAACATCAATTTGACCATTCATAATATTAAAAAATTTCAAGTATGTAAAATTATTAATCATGTTTCTTATACAATTAATGATAAAACAAATTATAATAAAAAATATATATTTACCATATCTTTTTGAATAAAATGATAGTTTCAACTGTGTTAACATTTTAAAACCGAAAGTGTTATAATCTACTAGTAAATTTGAGAAAAATTATCTTTATAATCAAGATTCTAATAATCCATAGTGAATCCTATCAGATTCTAAATCGTTAGTCGAAACGGATGTCAATCACAAGAAGGAACTGCTCTGCCCAAGTTTTCATTCCATACTCGCCCCAAGACGAGATATACTATACCACCCTATCGCGCCGCGCGCACGCTCTTTCCCTTCGGCCTTTTCCCCCTCCTCAACCTCCGACACGCTCTCCCCGCCGCCGGCAATCCTCTCGAATGGAGGCGGAGCAGAAGCCGCAGCGCCAGCGCCGCAAGGGGCAGAAGCGCAAGTTGGGGGACGAAGCGGCCGCCGTCGCCGAGGCCGTGGCCGTGGCCGTGGCGGCGTCATCGTCCCTTGGGAGCGCGGGCGCCGACGACGACAACGAGGAAGACGGCTGCGCTGCCCCCGAGATCTGCTGCCGCCGCTCTCACGCGGCGCTCGCCCGCGAGGTCCGCACGCAAGTCGACGACCTCCTCCGCTGCAAGTCCTGGCTCCAGGAGGACCGCGCCATCGCCAAGCGCGCCACCCATGTCCTCGCCGAGCTCGCCAAAAATGGTATCCTCCCCTACCCGGCTGCGCCGATCCATGCGCGCGCGCTCGTACTTACGCGGATCTGATTGTTTTCAATTTCACAGAGGATGTTGTCAGCGTGATCGTGGAGGGTGGCGCGGTGCCGGCGTTGGTGCGCCACCTGGTGGAGCCCGCGGCCTTGGAGGCAGCACTGGAGCAGCCGCGGCCGTTCGAGCATGAGGTCGAGAAGGGCGCTGCCTTTGCTCTGGGCCTCCTAGCAGTGAAGGTTCCTAAGTTCCTCGGTTGTTCATATTGATGCCACTGCCTGTATTTTTATTATATTAATTAGAGATTGAACTATATCAATTTCAGTTCAAGCTGTCTACGGCACCCAGAAACATAAAAAAAAAAAATCCTTGCATATATGAATCATGAACACCCCGCATCCCATCCTCCAATGATACATTTCTTCAAAAACTGTTTGGTCAATTCATTTCTAGTAGAAAAACCTAGAACTTCAAGTTTAATTTTGTAGGTAGTAAATCCTTCACCCTTGGATGATAGTGTTTTCAGCATGGCTGCTTTATGGTTCATTTTTCTCCAAGTCACTTTAAGATATGTAGTCACTTTTGTCGGCCGTGCTATAACAGCCTGAACATCAACAACTTATAGTTGATGCTGGTGCCCTACCTCCATTGGTGAATCTCTTGAAAAGGCACAAGAATACTTCAAATTCGAGGGCGGTTAACAGTGTCATCAAGAGAGCAGCTGATGCAATAACAAATCTTGCTCATGAAAATAGCAACATCAAAACTTGTGTCAGGTTTTATTCTATGCCTCTAACACTGTTTGGTACTCCTTTCGGTCATGAAGCGTCCACTTATTGCTGATAGTTTTGCGTACTGCAGAGTGGAAGGTGGAATCCCGCCTCTTGTTGAGTTGCTAGAATCACTGGATCTTAAGGTGCAGAGAGCAGCTGCAGGGGCCTTGCGTACCTTAGCTTTTAAGAATGATGAAAACAAAGCTCAGGTCAGATAAAAAAAAAATCAAAGCAAACATTCATGTTGATAGTTGATTGACATCTAATATTGCATATACTTTCACATATAAGTGCTTTTAAATGGTGCATTATCCCCGTAATGCAGATTGTTCAATGCAACGCTCTGCCAACTCTGATCTTAATGCTGCGGTCTGAGGATGCAGCGATTCACTATGAAGCAGTAAGGCGCTAATCATTCTTTTTTTTCGAACACTTTTTCTCTATCGGAGCTCTTTCTTTTGCTGCTGAAACATCATCTACCTATAAATACATAGTTACAGTTGTCTACAGAGAAATGGTTGTATGCTTTGACTAAAGCTATCTCATTGATTTTTTTGCAATCTTGGATGAAACGTTATCCTAAATCCCTTTGAAACTTAAACTTTGTAATGTCCTTATTGAAAGCGTAATGCTGAACTATATCAATTTGCATTAAATGGAAACTCACCTGGTGAATCAATCTCTGAATGAAGATGTAATTATGTTTGGCCATTGACACTGACTTTAATTTTTGTCATTGTTATGTAAGGCAGTGAGACCAAATAATTACATAACCTATTCAACATTTCTGATCTGTTAGGTATTGTTAATATTTCCTTGAAACATATTAACTCATTATCCATGCTAGTATATTAATTTGGGCTCCTGATTACAATTAGCACTTTGTGATATTGATCTATAAGCTGGAACCAACTTTTAGTGGAACTTGTAGAGCTAATTGAATTGAAAGTAATCATTACCGGTCCTACCGGAGAACCCTTTGTTGTCTGCCATATTGCTTTTCTCTTGACTGGTGATAGGCCTTAGTGACTGGTTAAGCAAGTATAGGGTACCCGTTAGGTTAAAATGCATGCTTAGAAGTTTGGCTCAAATTTTTGCTTGAATACATTAGCAACCCATGCTTATAAGGTGCCACCTTATTGTTCTGGCAGATGTCCTGGCCACTTTACCAAAAACAGTAAAAGATAGGAAAAAGAGAGAAGAGCGGGGGGGGGGGGGGGGGGGGGGGACTAGAGGGGAAACAGCCAGTAAGGCCAAGCAATCCCCATTGACGCCATACCTGCATTTTTCCTGATGCCTATGGCCAGCGTGAATACCTCCAGTTAACTGCAGTGGTAGCCGATCCGCATGTGGGAGGTGGCAGACGCATATCTGAGAGCACAGTAACAGGAGCAGAGGAACAGCCAGGATGTGTTGTGGAAGAGAGCAGAAAAAAAAAGAGCTCTATGAGATAGAGGTGGCGATGTCTGGCAGGGAGTTTTGGTTGAGGTTGAGGAAGGGATAACCTAAACACATATGTCCTTGTTGGTGGGTAGGGCCTCCTTGCTTTTTTAACTTCTTCTCATTTTTTCTTTTTTTTCTGCTTCTTTTCTCCCATTGTCCAAGCACTTGTATTCTTGTTTCTCCACTGATAAGTTGTTGCCTTGCTGTTATTGGAAGGGGGGGTGACTTGCCATGTCTTACCTTTTGGCCTTAGAATCTTTGTTAGCAATAGAACCAAGTAAGATGACTTGTGGTGCAGGTTGGCTTTTATCAGCATGGCTCATAAATATGGATACTTGAATTTTTTTTTTGAGTAAAATTCAAAAACCTACAACTATTTGTACGAGCGTCAATGAAAACGTAAACGGTAAACGGTGGCTAGTCGGTGACCTAAAGTTTAGCGTTTAAACGGTCTACACGAATTTAGACCGATTTTAAACGGGCTAAACGTTTTCCTACTGTAGCACATTCGATAGAGGAAAATAGAGGCCGGTAGTAGGAAAAAAAAGGAAAAAGAAAAAGAGAAAAAGAGGAAAAGGAGGACCGTCGGACTCGGCCCAACTAGCCAATCGGCCCAGCCCACACAAGTCTCTTAGGTCATACTCGTGCGTGACCGTGACCTTATCCAGAGTCCAGACCACTCTTTCCTTGCTCCTTTGTCTGGCGGCGGCGACTGGCGGTGATGACGACTTTTGGGATGGCGGAGCAGGGCAGCGCGGCGTGGCGACTCGACTTCGGGCGTCGGATGGCGGCTCGACTCGAACATCTGCGTCGGGCAGCGGTGCGTGGGCAAGCGCACAGGGGTGGACGAAAGCGGCGATGGCGAGCGAGGTCAGGTGCTGCTCGATTCCCCGCCCGATCTCCCACTCACGCAGCTGCCGCATTGTCTAGACGCCGGATTAGACAGGTTTTTTGACGGATTAGACGGATTTTTGGCAGATTAGACGGGTGAACCGTATAGCAGACCGATTAGGGGCTAAATTGTGCGGTCGGCCTCCGTTTACCGTCTACACTGGTCTAAACGGCTGTCTAGAACCGTTAGGAAAACATTGACGAGCGTAACACAAAACTACATCTTTTGTGACCTATTTCACAAAACTACAACTTTTTGGTATGTGTTCGGATGACATGTGGGGCTAGTTCATGTAGCATTAGTGTGATTGACATGTGGGCCATGCAATAAAATTTGTTGTTTCATGATATATAGGGTTAAAATAGTTGTAGTTTTTTGAAATGGGTCACAAAAGTTGTACTTTTGTGTTACAATGGTACAAATAGTTATAGGTTTGTGAAATTTACTCATTTTTTTTGTATTGAATTTTATTGAGCGCATTTACTTTGTGGCAAGCTGTGAGATATAGCTGCGAAGCTATACAAACTGCTTTACGAAAATATTCCTGCACCAGCTACATGGAAATGTTTGCCGAGTGAGGGAGTATTGGAGCTTACACAAAACAGACAAATTGAATGAAAGTGATCCTGTGTATTTGAACATGTTATTTTATGTCCATTCATTTTTACTTCATAAATACATTCTATTCTGTGGAAAGAACTTGTCTAGTTATGAATTTAATGATCAAACATATATGACTGGCAATCTGCATGGATATCACCCTAAATCTTGGAACTAGCTCTATCACTTTAATCTTCATTTCCGTCCAATCTTAAGCCCTCTCCCTCTTGGCATGTTAGGTTGGTGTCATTGGAAATTTGGTTCATTCGTCGCCAAATATCAAGAAGGAGGTTCTTAATGCAGGGGCGCTGCAGCCTGTGATAGGATTATTAAGGCATGTTTCTTGGATTGTGCTTTCAATATCAGTAATAATATATA
>BCLF01000025.1:687328-724512 GCA_001602275.1 Zoysia japonica | reverse complement strand
ATATATATATATATATATATATATATATATATATATATATATATATATATATATATATATAATACGTACACACATATATTGCGTGCTTTCTTGAACATGCCTTACAGACACTAATTACTGTGAGGAGACCAGTGATCATTTTTTCTAAACACTCAATTATCATCTTATGATCTTTTACCTTTTTTTTTTCTGATTATAAAGCTTGACCATCCCTGGTCTTCACCTGTTCCAGATACATATCGTATTTAACAATTATCTTACTCAAACAAGAAAATGCTTTTTGGGTGTGAAGTCTTGAAGGGTATATTGGGCCTTTCTATAGCTCTGAGTATATGCTCTCCCAACTCATTTCATGAATAAATGTTTGATACATGAAACAATTTTATTTTCAGTTCTTGTTGTACAGAAAGCCAAAGAGAGGCTGCTTTGTTGCTAGGGCAATTTGCTTCGGCTGACTCTGATTGCAAGGTATTGTTCATTCATTGCTTACAGGCCCTTCTTGAAACTTATGTGAATAACAGATTGTCTATGAAATAAAAAATTCAGTAAACCTTTCTCTTAAACTTTTCTTTTCAGTAAACCCAGATCTGGTCAATCTCATCAGGGGTGGCTGAATCTGGTAGTCGCAATAAGACCCATCTGCCATTGGCCATCCCACAATTAGCCTCTATCTCTCTCCCTCTCTCAAATTGGGTGCTGCCTCTTTCAATTCTCGGGCTATTCTGGATGTCACAATTATGAGTCAAGATCTGTGCTGTTGCCACTCACTGTCCTTGGCCATTCCGTCCTATACCTCTGGCATGACCAGATTTTTTGTAATACAACTGTTTTGTTTGATGTGGAAGAACAAAAATCAAAATCAAAGTACTATTCCCTAATGCATATTTTTTTAGAGGTTTCTTTGGGGATTAGTGGACCTGTAGAGGAAGAAACCACCAGCTAAAAGAAGTTAGAGATAACAACACTCTTGAAATGATAACGAAAATTAAGAATTTAAATGTTCTTTGCATTAAACATTTCTGAACTTCATAAGCATGTTTGGTTTTTACAGGTCCATATCGTGCAACGGGGTGCAGTCCGACCATTAATTGAAATGCTACAGTCTGCTGATGTCCAACTCCGAGAGATGTCTGCTTTTGCACTGGGGAGACTTGCCCAGGTTTCATTTTCGTTCTATGCTTCTCAACTTTTTTTAGAGGAATGCAAAGTAGGGAAGGCTCTATTGTTAGATTAATAAATTTATTACTCCTTATTAAGAAAAAGGAATTTATGAAAAACTGTACAAAGCATGATAGCTATTCACTTAGTAACTGTTGAGAATCAATCTACAGGAAAGAAAACAATGCATGCAATATTGCCCATTGGATAGCATAATACACCATGGTTATGCGACACTTTTTCCATATAAGCTAACTTTCAAGGACTTAGCCTTTCAAATATTGGTTTTGCTGAATACGCTTGTTCGGTTGTCTCTCCATTCTGTACTGCAACCAATACCCTGCCTTACTTGGCAAATTTTGAACCTGTGCAAGTTGTAAATGTGGTTTTGGAGGGGAAGATAAGTGTACGCTATGCCACTCCGCCTAGTTGTGTTGATGTTTATACTTCCAAGCCCTGCCTATTGCATAATTTCTGTTAGATGCTATGGGATGGCTTGCTGTCTGACTGTTACTTGGTGGAAACACTATGGAAAGCTTGATTTTTCAGTGTCAGATTCTGGCAGAGTGGTAATATATGCTTTCTATGTATGTGTATGTGTATGTTGATGTTAGGTGTTAGGTGCTACTATTGAGTTGCATGCACCAACCAGTTCACCTCAAAAGCTTAAGCTGAAGGGGAAAGGTGGATAATTCACTTATACTCCAACACTCCCCCTCACGTGCAGCTCTCGTAGGCGCAAACGTGGAATAGGAGTAGGTTACAATTTATTTTTAATAAATCGTGCCCGCCAGGATTCGAACTCGAGACCTCTGGCTCTGATACCATATTGAGTTGCATGCACCAACCAGTTGACCCTAAAAGCTTAAATAGCTACGACGCTTGTAGTCCGTAACTAGACTTTTAATCACCTAGGGCAATCTAGGTAAAAGCCTAGGGGGTATCTGGTTCATCAATAGCAGATTCTAGCAGTGAGTTTGCCTCAGCAATGTACATGTATGTTGAAGTCAGCCATGCGAAAGATGTCACTATTTTGCACCAACCAAACTTCATAGTGCAACAATTTTCATTACAAGATATTTTGACTATTTTCATACAATATAAGATATGAATTCGATCCACCTATCCCTTTTACTTATAGATGAGTGGCATTGTTAGTTTATTTTTCCAGTTTAATTGTTACTTTATTTTTGATCTATAATATTTTCCAGGACACACATAACCAAGCAGGTATAGCATATAATGGTGGTTTAGTGCCTTTGCTAAAGCTTCTTGACTCAAAGAATGGCTCATTGCAGCACAATGCTGCATTTGCCCTTTATGGAGTTGCAGACAATGAGGTAGCTCATGATTTCATTAAAAAAGAATAGTAGTCATATTTCAAAAAGCTTGTTTTCTACTGTTGGTCAAAAGTTTCACATTTCACGTTCTTTTGAAGGGATTAACTCATTCTTGTTTTTGTGGTCAATCTTGGATTTCTTACAATCTTACTTTGTTTTCTCTTTAGTGAAATCACTATTCTCTCTTTTTATAGGACTATATTTCAGACTTCATTAAAGTAGGAGGTGTCCAGAAATTGCAAGATGGAGAATTTATTGTGCAGGTACAACGATCCTAGCAGTTTCAAATTGGTCACTTCATTATGAATGAGTTTGAGTAAGCCATGTTAATTTCAGGCAACAAAGGACTGTGTAGCAAAAACATTGAAGAGGTTAGAGGAAAAGATCAATGGACGAGTAAGCTGTGCTTCCTAGGTTCATTATTGGTGACATTCTTTTGCAAGTACTTATGCAACTGGCTCCCATGCGATGATTTCCAGGTGTTGAGACACTTGCTTTATTTGATGCGAGTAGGAGAGAAATCTGTGCAAAGACGGGTTGTGCTGGCTCTGGCACACCTATGCGCTCCTGAAGATCAAAGAACAATTTTTATTGATAATAATGGTATAAACCGTTTATCATTAACAGAAAATATTCTTTTCATTTTGATTCTCTTGTTTGGTGTTCGTCGTGGATTAAATTGTGGTTAATACAGGCCTCGACCTGCTGCTTGATCTATTGACTTCCATGAGCTTGAAGCACCAACAAGATGGTTCTGCTGCACTATACAAATTGGCTAATAAAGCTGCGGCACTTTCTCCCATGGATGCTGCACCTCCATCTCCAACACCACAGGTAGGGGAAGGAGTGGTTTTAATTAAAATTTATATGTACGAGTCACCATGAATATACTATTTGAGTATTACCACAATTACATTAATATGGTGATTCTTGGGTGGACATGGATTTTGTTTTGTATTCATTGTGGAAAAGGCCTAACGCCGTCTATGTTTAACATAGCTAGTCCCAAGCCCAGATAAAGGAGGAGGGTACTCCGCTTATGTTGTCCTAACATAGCTAGTAGCAAGTCTGGAAAAAGGATTGGGTGTTAGGTGTGCTGAACCAACAACTATTTTAGCCAATCTTGTGCAAATGAACAACAACACCAGCAGCAGCAGCAGAAGCAGCAACACCACCACCACCAGCAAAGCCTTTTTGTCCCAAGCAAGTTGGGATAGGCTAGAGATGAAACCCCAAGAGATAAACCACAAAGTTTTTTTTAAAAAAAACGAAAAGGATGGAAAAAGAAGATAAAAAAGAGAAGGAAAGAGAAAAACTAAACAGAAGGGAAAAAAGGGTAAACTGGCAATCAAGGTTCTGCCATAGTTTGTATCTTCGGGCTTTAATCTCTAGCCTTCCCCAACTTGCTTGGGACAAAAAGGCTTTGTTGTTGTTATTTGGTTAAACAAGGTATTCTATAAAGCCTAAAAAGGTTTCTCTATTACTCCATACCAAGTCAGGAGCATTGGTTACCTTGTACAACCTGCTGGAGGCAAATATTTCGAATCTTTTATACTTGTTGGCAGTCTATTCGAGAATTGCAGCTAGATCGAAAATGCCATGCCCTTTTGTTTTCTAACAGGATGTCCAAATATGATTCTCTTTTTTTTTGCGTAAAAAATACTATCTTTTATTGCAATATTGGATGACATACATTGTGGCAGTGAAAGATTGTTCTATCTAACAATGGTGACAGCTGAGGTGCTGAACTGCTGACCTCCATTACTGAGAATATATCGTGTTGCAGGTTTATCTTGGTGAGCAATACGTGAATAGTTCAACGCTTTCAGATGTTACCTTCTTGGTGGAAGGTTGGTACTATTTCAGAGTCCTGATGTTTTCAGAATTCACCTGTAGTTTCACTTTTATTTCACCTTGTAATCGTTAGGGGTGAAAAACAGAGACCATAAGGTTAACCTCCAAACCTCTTTAGTTCAAAAAAATGAACTAATTTTTCGAAAGTGGAGGGGATTTTAAAACTTAGTTCTTTTTTTTTTTAACTAAAGAGGTTCTGAGGGTAAACTTTAGGTGCACCTATTTACACCCTTAGTAATCTTCTTGTTCCCTTTCTGTGCAGGAAAACGCTTTTATGCCCACAGAATAGCTTTGCTTGCTTCTTCAGATGCATTTCGTGCAATGTTTGATGGTGGATATAGGGTGAGCTCTGAGGTTTGGCATGACACAATATGCTTTGGCAAATAATCTGTTGGACTTGAAGGAGCTTTCATTCTCGATTTCTAATTCAAAAGTTATTTCCTGAACTAGGAAAAGGATGCAAGAGACATTGAAATTCCCAATATCAGATGGGACGTTTTTGAACTCATGATGAGGTAAATGACGTTTTTTTTTCTACCACTGAATCTGCACCAATTTATCTTTCTTTTATGAGATGCCTTCTTGACAGCTCTGAAATCCTACTACCGGATCTCTCTCTCTCTCTCTCTCTTTTGTTTTTTGCTACTCATCCTGCTACTCGATCTATGCAGGTTTATTTATACAGGGTCAGTGCATGTAACCAATGAAATTGCTCAGGATCTTCTTAGAGCTGCCGATCAGTATCTTCTGGAAGGTCTCAAACGCTTATGTGAATATACTATAGCGAAGGTGATTAGGAAATCTACTCACTGGTTGTGTTCTCCACTGATCAGATCTAAGTTAAATATTTTTGGCATTGCAGGATGTGAATCTAGATAATGTCTCTGACATGTATGAGTTGTCGGAGGCCTTTCATGCTGTGTCACTGAGACATACATGCATCTTGTTTATTCTGGAGCAATTTGACAAGATCTGCACCCGACCTGGGTATATTCTCTCCCTAATAACATTGATCTGGGACAAGTATACTCATCCTCTCATGCATTTAAATGATTTACCTTAACATGACATTCCTTCATGCAGCTCCCTGCAGCTGATTCAGCGAATCATCCCGGAGCTCCGCAGTTTCCTCACCAAAGTGCTTACTCCAAACCAGAAGCAGGCACAAACATGAAGAGTTCACATTCTTTTGACACTACCACCGCATCTGACAGAGAAGATCCTGCTGGAGAACCTTGTACAGCTTAAGTTTCTGGCGTTGGGCAATCGGTCGATGGTATCTTTTGCGGGTACATGGTGGCTGGGTCCTTAATTAACAACCCTGTAACATTGTTTATTTCACTTTATCTGAGGTTAATGTTTTATGTTAAGAGTATCGTTTAGGGGAACTCGTGGCTTGGTCATCTGTTAGCCAGATCATGTTGGATAAGCTTATAATTGTTTAATTGGACTCCTGGTCTGTAGATCACAGCTTTGTTTCCGTGTTTAGTCCTGATCTTTTCCAATTTGCAGTTTGTGTCTGTGCCCGTGTATGTGAAGCAGTGGTGTAATAGTCATCTGTATGGTAAACCCTTGATTGATTTGTTACATCGAGCATGTTTGATGATACCTGACACGACTGAGAAAGAGCTTAAGGAAAAATGAGAATGAAGATGGGCTAACCAGGTTAGCATTATAGTATTGTGGTAAATTTAAATAACTTTAAACAACATGAAGATTGATCATGATGTAACATAGGAGTAATTTATGTGTTTTTAAAGTTTATCAAATTTTTAAAGCACTGGTCAAAGATTAGAAAACATAATCAACCAATCTGAAAATAATTTTTTTAATGACGGAGATAATACAAAAAAACACTATAACAAAACTGTGTATAATAAGATACTATTTTTTGTAGTAAGGCCGTATATAGTGTAGCCCTTGGCGGGGAGCTAATTGCTATCCTCATGCTATTTTACGTTTGGCGTATCATTTTTTTTTGTAATTGATCTTATTTATCTTGGACTCATTTTTTTTCCACATTTTTCCTAGACGTGATGATTTATTCGTTACGCTTAAAGTTCGACAAGAGGTGTGGCACCTATCACAGAACTAAACCTGCAATAAATATATTTGGGGTCAAAGGAAATGGACGGGGCTTCGGTATTCCCGTTGGCGTGCCCCCGATACATGGCGTAGTTCCATTGGTTAGCATTTTGTTCGGGTCCAGTGAGAAACCAAACGCCTGTCCAAGCTAACATTGCAAGCTTCACTTACCAAACTTGGCGACCAACTCAATCCATCTCGGCAAGATTAATCTGATTCGGGCCGTCGAGAGTTGTAATACCCTACGTTTAGCGTGAGAGAGATCAAATCGTATAAACTTAAAAATACGAGTACAATATGGAAGAGCTTTGGCTCGATTCAAGATCCCTAACACGCGTGGACGAATGTGGTTACAGTGAAATACAGCTTGGTTAACTTCCCTTGTCTTTGTCCTTGTTCTTTATATACTAGCGTCTGTGGTGCCCCTTTTTATATAGAGTCGATCCAGAGTTACATGATCGGACCATAGTTACTCAGCTGAATCAAGTTGCGCGGCTTGCCGCCTACGGAATTGAATGACCCTCTGATAGGTGAGGCCACGGTCTTCGGTTGGTATGGTCTTTTGTCGCTCGCTGGCGTTTGGAGCAGACGGTCGGCGTTCTCTGTTTGTCCTGTTGTCCACCGCGGAGAAACAAAAGTTACTTTACCGCTTGTCTTTACGACCCGACGGGCAACTTTAACTCCCGTCAGATTGCTTTACGTGCTTTTGAAATGTTTTGCCGCCCTGACCTGGCTGCTTTACCGTTTTAGACTGCTGTACGTCGTCAGGAATCTCTGTGACTGCCAGGCGTGGCCGTTGGAGCGGTGGCCGGCCCTCGGGCGGGCGGCCAAGCTTTGTCGTCGTCCAATCTCGTCCTTCAGTGGTCGAGATGGTGTTGGCGGTTTCGGCGTAAGTGCTGTGAGCGGTTGGCTTTGGTTTCTCGACTCGTGGGGCCGGGCTATCGTTTTTGATTTGTCTAAGTTCTTCGTGGGCTGTAGATAAGCTGTGGGTCGTAGTTTGCAAGTGGGCCTTTACGTAGAGGCTAGGTTCGTAAGTTTTCGAGGCATACTATCTCGACAGAAGGATTTTTCTTTCTAAAGAAAATTTTAAAATATAAAAAATATTAAATTTGAAACTTAAAGATAACTTTAAAACTGTTAAAATTAAAAACATGAAAATTATATGATTAGATTTGTCTTTAAAATACATTCATAAAAGTATACATATATTTCTTTGAAATAAATTTTTTTTCTATGAAATTGAATTGATTCTTATGAAATTTCTGTGAAAATCCTGCGTTCCAAGGAAGCTCCTCTAGAAAATTCAATTTTTAATTTTCATTTAATTAATTCCTATGAAATAAATTACTGCATAATTTTCGTGAAAATACTATGTTCCAAAGAAACCGTGAAGGTCAAATCTGGTTTGCCGCAAAAAAATGGCGAATAAATTAAGCTTGCGGCAAGCTTCCCAAAGGGAGAGAACATGATAGCAGTATGGGCGTAGCTTTTTTACGGCTTGTCGCTTGTCGTTTGGCGGAGAGAGAGGAGGCCTTACGGCAGATCACCGTTGAGAAGCTAACGGCGTTATTAGGGATGCAAATGGGTATTTATGAGTCAAGATTTTAGTTCATTTTATCCTATTAATTATATAAGGTGGAGGGGGATTTAGTTCATTTTATAAAATTTTGGGCCGATCCACTGACCCAAGAAAAACTGAAAACTTGCATGCGTTATCGTGTTTGGATTAATTTGACACATGCTATTATAATTTTACAAAATTTGAAATATATCATTCGGGCCTATGTGTCATATACATCATACGTTTGCAGAGTCTTCTTTGTAAGTGATATATCGATGACATAATTTAAACTTTACAAAATTATAATGGTTGTATTTATAATAAATTACAGACCACCGTATTCCGTGGTGCTGCTGGCCTGGGTGAGACACTGAGACCTTAGAAAAAAAAAATCAACTAATAAAAATACGCCAGGGAGTATGTACAGGAATACACCGACGGGAGCACCGAAGCTTCTTTGTTTTTTTCTTGGTGGTAAACTTGGCCGCAACACCTCTTCGGCTATGGCACCATTCAGAATTCAAGATGATTTCCTAAATCTTACCTTTTTTTTATAAAATATTATGTTGACATTCAAAATTTGCATCCAGAAAGATCGAAAATTCATGTTTGACTGGCCAAATATAGTAGGAGATGTCCAAATTTTAGTCTGTAATAGTTATTTCGTAAGAATTATTTTCTAACTTGTTTTTCATAAAGTGAAAGATATTTTTGAAGAGTTTGACTAAATTCTACTAAAGAAGGAAAAAAATGCTTAAAAAGATATGAAGATAAACCCAAATACATGAGTTGAAGGTTTCAAAATATAACTCTCACCGAGACGATCAAAACGGGTATATAGATCACCTGAATCGGAGCCCGTACGAGAAAATCACGGCCATAACAAAAATGGCTGCGACAGGACTGGAGACTTCAATAAACCTCCTCTTTCTGGAATCGCTTTTTTGACCCTCAGAGTGTCCGGTCTAAGGCCGAAGACTATAGCAGACCCCAATCTGGAACTGCATTTTAGACCCTCGGAGGGTCCGACAATTTGCCGGAGCGTCCGGTACCGGAGTATCCGGCCCAGGGTCAGAGTATCCGGTACTCAAGTCTGTTTTTCATAGTTTTTACACCGTGCTAATTTGTTTCCTAATAAAAGAGTTTCGTGGCTGCACGGGGTAAAACCACCCCACCTCTATATAAAGAGGCCTAAGAGTATCTCAGAAAGCTCTCCATTAACTACCTCTAAATCATATATAAAGAGGCCTAGGAGTATCTCAGAAAGCTCTCCATTAACTACCTCTAAATCAAATTATAAAGAAAAAGTGTAAAAAAAACCTCCTCCAACAGCTCTCCTAATCACCTCTTTACTTTCGAGAGTTCCCCGAAATCCCCGACTCGAAGATAAATCTGAGGAGCTTTCTAGGTCCTTAATCCTATCTTTTGTGCAACTAACAGTGGGACTAGTTGTTCACAGAGTTCAAATTTAAACTATATTTAGCGGAGCTGTTGGAGGAGGTGGCTAAAGTAGAATACAAATTTTTTTTGGCTGGTCCCAAAAAGTACTTTTCTAGGTGATATTTTGAAGGAACTGTTGGAGATGCTCTAAGGCCGATTGATGAGAGAACCCAATTGATTCTACCAATTGCCCCTTTACTTTTTACCTCTCTAAACCATAATTCTCTTTCAACCCCCTATAATGTTCAACCACTATTCTTCACGGCCATAGATATGTTGTCCTAGGGCCTGTCGGCCGACTTAGGTCACTTTCGGCGACTCATGCCCAGACGAGGTCCTTCCCAGGTGGAAGATTTGACAGCTTTTGCTAGTTTGCTCGTAAACTAGTCGTTCTTCGCCACAAAAGTAAGTTGTCTACCACTTTGCATGTTTGCCCGTAAACCTAGCCGCCCTTCACAGCGAAATCATGATATCTACCTCTTCTCAACCGATCGGAGGCGACCTCGCCGATCTGGTCTGTTGCGACCCGCACGACCTAGTGCTCTCGGTGTGTGACAAAAAAAAGCATAAACACACTTTTTGACGACTCCGCTGGGGAACGACTATTCGGTTTTCATCATAGTAACCAAAATTTTCTAACCTAGTCTTTTCTCTATTTGATCCATCTTTGTGATTCGTCATCATCACCATCGTGTCTGCCCTCTTTGAGGCAATTGCATCTATTTGCGGTTGTTCTTATTCTTGTTGCATGTTCTACTTGTAAGGGCCAAGAATTAAGAAGAAGAAAGAATCAATGTCGCCTCATTCTTGCGGTTTGATCAAGACAAGAATGGAGTACATGACGGGTTGATGTTGCAAACCTTAATGGTTATTTTGCAAGCACCACAAATTCTCATGTAGATGTTGCTAGATATCATAGTGAGTATATTGCATCGACTAGTCATTGTATTGACAATGGTATTAACTATTCAAATCATCATTCTCAATATATGCAAAAGACCCATTGTTCACGATGCATTTACTCCAAGTTTAAATTCTACTAGCAACATCCAATACACATATCCTCATGCATCGGCAATAGGGCAAGCTCATATGCCGATGAGTAGTTTCAAGATCAAGCCAACATGATAAGTTCGGCCATGTCTTATGAAACATCACATACTAATAATTTGATGAATGCTCAATATGGTGTTTTTTCTCTCAATGCATCGGCACCAATTGCATCATCCATGATAGCTTCATATAATGTGCCGATACATGACACGTATGACCATGCTAGTTTATATTTTTCATCTAATTATTCTCAAGTTCCATATGATACTACGCATGTTACTAAAGTAGAGGTAACACCTACACACTCAGCACTGCGATCAAGTCTTAATGATCATAATTTGGCTCCTTACATTGCTGAAAATCGTAGCCAAATTATTTAAAATTTAGGAAGCATTCACAAACATCCACATACTACGCTTGCATATATTGTGTCCACTAATTCGGCTTTAGGTGCAAATAATAATCATGGCCGAGTGGGTGAAAATTCAACAATTGCTCCTATGTTCCCTCAAGATGCATTTTTAAGTATAGAGAAGAAAATGGATGCGGTTGTTGCAAAACATCTCGCAAGAATCAAAAGCCGCTTCGATAAAAAGCCGATTGCTAATGAATTATCAGATACAAGTGAGATCGAGGCAATAAACATAGCTACATGTGAGAATACTGGATGTAAAAAGATAGCTATGTTTAATTTTCCTAAAGAGGTCATATGTTTGTCAAGTGATTATTCCATTATTTATCGACCTCAACCCGTAACCAAACAATGTTCGGTTAATAAAGAGCATCAACAGAAGCACGGAGACAGAAAAGAAAGGAAGAGAAAAGCGTTGCAATACCATAGTTTGATTCGTATCAAGGTTACACGTCTATCTAGTGCATTTGATAAGGTATGTTTCACAAGTACTTTGCTTAATTCCCAATCAGATCATAAATTTTCAGTTAATACATACATTAGTACTACCATAGAAAATAATGCTAAGAGATCGATTGAGTAGGGTAATTTATTAGTTAGCAACAAAGAGTCTTCACATAGGTCGGTACATGCATTGTAAAAAATAAAAAGGTTGATAACAGTAATATTTTAGCATTCGAAGTTTCAACTTCATCATTGCCCAAGTTGTTATCTACATGGTTTACCTGTGGCCATTCGGGTTTTAAAAGAATAAAACCAAGATTAACCAATGTTAAAAAAACCGATGCTCGTGTGGTAACAAATTCTAAAGCATCCGTAAATGGAAACACAAGCACATGTACAGCCGAATGGATAGATGAGAAATCTGAACCATTCATTTTCTTAGTCCTAAAGCCATCTAGTCAAAAAAATTGGCTAAAGAAAATGAAGTACACTTTTGATTTGACTTTTTGTGATGATCTAGTTGATAGCTTGCTAGAATAATTTTATTAGGCTCATGGATCATAAAGTCATATCATCACTTCAGAATGTAGGAAAGTGAATGTATTGTAAATGGCATAATTCTTTTGATTATAGTACTAAGAATTGCAATATGTTTCGACAGGTAGTCCAATCGGCTATTAAAGATGGACGATTGAGTTTTAGAGAAACACATAAGGATGACTAGTTGTCTCTAATTGGTCTTGATAGTAAAAGGTTGTCAAATCGGTCACAAACCGATTCATCTAAAAGCGACAAGTTGATTCTTGGCAAATAATTTAAAGCCCCAAATGAAAAGAATACAATTACCGATGAGATTCGTGATGGCATGGTTAAAGGTGATGATTTTATAAAGATTGTAGAAGATCCATTGTGTATTGGGGGCAGCAAAAGGTTTTTAGGCTTGCTCGTGACTGATTAACTTCAAATTGGCCAAACCTAGCACAGCTGAAAAAACTGGAACTTCAGTTTTTGCAAAGTCCATGGAATGAACAAAAATTCAGGAGTCAATCTAAAAAAGGTTGATGGAGGTAAATGCCATGGCCAACATGAGGGTAGAAAGCTAAAGCCTACTTTTGAGAAGCTTTTGACTAAATATGTAAAAGAAAGAGATGCAAGGAGTACTTCTAAGCCTAATTACCCCAAGCCACCAAGAATGCCTCCACAATACAAACATGAAGATTTGAATCGGCAAAGGAAAAAACTTTATTCAAGGCTCCACATCTTCTTTTTACGCCGATTATACCAATGCTATATGGATCACCCACTATGGGTTTTCATCCTTATTCATCATGGGAGTGGCGTGGTTCATGGATGCAACCTCTATTCTATACTAGGCAAAATATAAATACAAGAAGGCAAACCACAGGAAGACAACCTTACACGAGAGACCGTTTCGATAAGAAGAATTGGTCAATAGATCAAGAGAAGAGGAAGGTGGTTCGACAAGTCTATCATGACAAAAAAGATAGCCGTAAGGATAAAAGTTCAGATCTGAATTTAAGCGAAGGAAAGCCGATTCATGCTTTGAAAGCGTCGGCTATTAATGGCAAAAAGATGAAGCAACCAAGGGTTGATATTCTTGATGCTAAATCTGAGGCAAAGAAGTTGGAGGTGTCCAAGAGCAAATTAGAATTGTCAATTCCCAAAACAAAGGCAAAACTGAGAGGTCCACTCGGTTTCTCAAATTGGCAAATGAAGGAATTGCAAAAATTAGTGCGGAAGAGTTGAAAGAGAAGGGTATGGTATGGATTCGCAAAGAGAGTTTGCAAGAACGTGACAATCAGGGTGATCAAGTGATGGGTGCAAAGAAGATAGCGAAGAAAAGAAGGGCTAGGAAACAATTAAGGTATGTGCCCGATCATCAAAATTATTGGTCATTTATTCATCTTGATTCATTGTCCATGTCACCAATGCGTATGGCTTGGAGCCATCTCCATATGTTTGCTCTCATCCTTCTTGGTCTTATTTTAATCCTTGGAAGTACAAATATTGCTCATGCTATAAAGGGTTATGTTCAAATGGCCATAGAATTGTTGAAATTAATTTTAGTTATGAAGACCGAAATAACTACATATATGGCATTTGTATTACTTCTTGGAGTCTATTTCGGTCATATAAGTTATATCAAGGATGGATCATAGTGCTCACATTGATGTATGCTATATGCTAAATCTTATATCATGAATTTGGTGTTGTTAAGCATTTCGGCACATAATGATTGTAGCTATGTATTTGGCAAGATAAGTATCTGGTTGCAATGCCGATGAAATTTAATTTTCAGTTGTCAAATGATCGATACTTGAAATTGCCAATGTCAAAATACTGAAAAAATCGGAAGTTCCGGTTTGGCAATCTGGAAGTTCCATTTTTGATTGAGAAAGTGACAATTCAGCTATTTTTTGTTCTAAAGTTGGATAGAGCTGAATCAAAGTGCTGAAGAATCTTTTTAGTCATTTCCCTTGCGATTCTAGCTCAATATTTGAAAGGAAGTTCAAAGTTTGGCATATAAGCATTTTTATGAACCATTAAGTTCTATTACCGAACATGTTTGATGAGAGTGTTTAAATGCAGAACGACATAGTTTTGACATAGGTAGAAGAGCATGAGATTTCTATAGCCGATGAGCTGTAACCAACCATCGTTGAGCTATTAATAATTTCGGCACTCGAGGGGCAAAAGCCGTTAAGTGAAATATAAGGAAGAAGATGCTACAATAGAAATATTTGTCATGCATGTTAGGCATGAGGTAAAATGCTTAATTCCATTCGGCCAAGAATATGAATATCATCTTATAAGATAACATGGCAAATGGATTTTTTGTTTATCACTCTAGAATAATTTTGAGTCCAAAGAATGTTTTTTGGTACGTAAACTTTACCAAAAAACATGGGGGCATGTGTTGACACTCAAAATTTGCATTTCGAGAAGATAAAAAATTCATGTTTGACAGGCCGAATATAGTAGGAGATTTCTAAATTTTGGCCAGTAATAGTTATTTCGCAAAAATTGTTTTCTAACATGTTTTTCAAGAAGTGGAAGATATTTTCGAAGAGTTTGCTAAATTCTATTAAACAAGAAAAGAAGTCCTTAAAAGACATGAAGATGAAGCCAAATCTATGATTTGAAGGTTCCAAAACATAGCGCTCGCCGAGACGATCAAAATGGGTGTATGGATCACCTAAATCGGAGACTGAACGAGGAATTCACGGCCCTAACAAAAGTGGCTGCGACAAGGCCGGAGCTCCGGCAGACCCCTTTCTAAAATCGCATTTTTGGACCGCAGAGTGTCCAACAATGTACCGGAATGTCCGGCCCAGGGCCGGAGACTCTGGTAGATCCCCTTTTGGAACAGCATTTTAGGCCCTAGAGGGTCCGACAATGTGCTGGAGCGTCTGCTACTGAAGTGTTCGGCACAGGGCCGGAGTATCCGGTACCCAAGTCGGTTTTTGTTAGTTTTTACACTAAATTAAAGCTAATTTGTTTCTTAATAAAGGAGATTCGTGGCTGCACGGGGTAAGACTACCCCATCTCTATATAAAGAGGCCTAAGGCCGATTGAGAAGAGAACCCAGTCGATTCTTCCAATTGCCCCTTTACTTTATACCAATCCAAACCCTAATCCTCTTCCAACCCCCTATGTTGTTTTTCCGCTGGTCTCCACGGTCATAGATGACGTCCTAGGGCCTGCCGATCGACCTAGGGCACGTTCGACAAACACTCACGCCCAGATGGCATCCCTCCCGGATGGGATATTCGATAGCCTTTGCTAGTTTGCTCGTAAACTAGTCGTACTTCGCCATGAAAGCGCGTTGTCTACCACTTTGCAGGTTTGCCCGTAAACCTAGCCGTTCACAGCGAAATCGTGAAACCTACCTCTTCCCAAACCGATCGGAGACGACCTCGCCGATCTGGTCCGTTGCGACCCGTACGACCTAGTGCTCTCAGTGTGTGACAAAAAAAAGCGTCAACAATTTATAATTCTTTTGAAATTCCTAGTACGTTGCAATGATAATCTCATTCTTAACGGGCTAGGCTCACCAACCGCTGGCACATGTTCATGGCTCCACCTTTCTAAATTTTCATTAGCCTCTAGTTGCAGAGTCTTCCAGAATTCCAAAATTCAACCATAGGTTGAGTATCAGTCTCTCTTCTAATATGTCACACGGTCATGGGCTAGTCAAGTAGCGAGAGCATCCATTTAGGGAACCAGCTTGTCGTGCTCGTCCTTGCGACTTTGCCTATCCTCTCTCGAGTCCCGTTCGATTCATCTGAGATGACACACTTATACTTTCGCGGTTGTGGATGAGGAAGCCCAAACGAGAGCAACCGTCACTGTGCAAGGCTTATTATTGTGTTGACAACCAAAAATTGCACTTCGGAAAAATAGGGAGTTCTGGTTTGTCAAACCGGAAGTTTCGGTTTCAGCAGTTTCACTATAGGAAAAATGGCTAAGTTCTCATCGGAGTGTACGGCATGTCACCGTAGTATCCGGCAAGCCATCTCTGGAATCGAGGTTTCGGCTACCGGAGTGTCCGGCCATTTGTCGGAGGTAAAAACCGAAAGTTCTGGTTTGGCAAATCGGAAGTTCCGGTTTTTGTTAAACAGGGTCACTAGGAGCCAAATTGTCTACACCAATACTAACTCTAATTATTTTACAAGGTTGGTGTTTAGACATGTTTTCAGGTTACAAATGGGCATATTGACCAATTTTCATGGAAGAAACAAAGAAGTGATTAGAAATGGGAGAAGATGAAGCCCAATTCATGATTTGTAGGTTCCAAGATGTAGCTCTGATCGATACGATTGAAACGGATATATGAATGACCTGATTTGAAGCAATGATGAAGGAGTTCCGAGGGTTTCAAGATGCATGCAGCCGAGAAAACCAGAAGTTCCGGTTTTACATTCCAAAAGTTCCGGTTTTTCCTGTTTTTAGGAAAGTGTTTCAAATTTGATTTGTTGCCTGTTTGTTGGAGTCACCGGGTCTCCACGAGGACAGACCACCCCACCTCTATATAAAGAGAGGCTCACGGCTGATTGAGGGCATCCCAATCGTCATTCAAATATTTCTTTACATGCTTTATATTTTCAAACCCTAGCCTCTCTCTCAACCCCATTTCTCTTCTTCTCCCTTCCCGGTGGCGGTGAAGAGGGTCTAGCTGGCCTGACGGAGCCTAGACCAGAACTTCTGGTTTTCGTGATCCCTCTGTTCTGCTTTTGCACACGGACATGCATGCGTGTATTGGCCTGATCTGAGCACCAACACACTTTTTGGTGACTTCGTTGGGGACGAAAGGTTCCGGTTTGCACGAACCGAATCATCGTTTCGACACTATGTCTTCCGACATCTCGCCAGCGAGCATCGTCATGCCGTCTTTGGAGGAGTTGCCCGAGGAGGCTTGCAAGGCGTTCTTAGAGCATCGGAAGGCCTCCGAGGAGGTACGTAAGGCACGGAAAGATTAGGAGCTTTGGGAGTACTTGGCATGTTTCAAGAAGGATCGTCAAAGGACAATATCTGAAGTTAAAGAATCCGTTCTTTCGCCCGTCTCCGACAACGCAGCCATGGGTGCTGCCAATGTGAGAACCTCTCTGCACCCTTCTGTTACTTTTGAAGATCTTTCATACTATTTTGCCGACATCAAAAAGATCTTAGCTAATGATATGCAACATATGATTCAAGACAACTTGTCAAAATCATTAAAGAACATTGGCGTTGCATCATCTACTATTCAAGTTGCACAGGTAGGGCCATCTAGTAGTGCATCGGCTCCCCATGCATCTAGCATAGAACAACCGTTGTATGGTATGCCGTTGAACTCATTTAGTGGGCAAACTAATTTTCCACCTCATGTGCAAACCAATGCTTTGGTAGTGCCTCCCACTAGCATAGAGCCAACTACTAGCATTCCCAATCCGGCTAGTAGCCGATTAAATGAATTGGCCAATTTTGTTCTGCCATACCGGACCATCGCATATAGCACACCAACTGTCCCACCTAGCGGTGCAAGCCTTCCTCATAGCTATGTGCACAACGAACAATTTAATACCATGAAGGCTGGCATGCACACCTCACCTCGTAGGACTCCTATAACCAACATGGAGGAGTGTATGGCTGTTATTAAGGAGGATTTAAGCAAACAATTTTGTGAAACGCTAGGGGTGGATATCAAAGGGAGAGACCAAATCTACCAAAAATCATACTCCACATATTTTGATTCGGTCCAATATCCTAGTGGGTAGCGTGTTCTCGAATTTGTCAAATTCAATGGCAAGGATGGTAAAACCACTTGGGAGCACATTAGTCAATACATTGCCCAACTAAGAGAGGCAGGTTCTAGTGATGCATTAAAAGTGAGCCTGTTTTCTTTGTCACTAACCGGAATCGCCTTCTCGTGGTTTTCATCATTGTACACATGGGAGTTGTTAGAACATAGATTTTATGATCATTTTTATTCCAGGTATAATGAGCTAAAATTGTCACATTTAAAATCGATTAGGCAAGAAAAAGATGAACCCGTTATTGATTATATCCGGATGTTTAGAGACATTAAGAACCGATGCTTTAATTTGACAATCTCCGAAAAGGACATGGCCGACCTAGCTTTTAGTGGTTTGCGGTCTCATCTTAGAGATAGGTTAGAGGGACAAGACTTTCTTACTTTCACTCACCTCCAACAAAAAACTTCAGCACAAGAAAGCCGAAGCAAAGAAGTGAAACATGATTATAAGATCCACCACAACATGCACGTCGTGGAATATGATTCGGATAGCTCCGATGATGATTCCAACGACATTCTGGCTGCCGAGTTTGTTTGGGCATCTAAAGCCAAATCATTTGCATGTGATTCGCTCAAACCGGTTTATAAGAATTGGAAAGACGATGTGAAATACAACTTTGATGTAGCTAAATGCGATAAAATATTCGATGAATTGCACAAAGGTGGATATATTAAGATTGCATACACTTTGCCTTCGGCGGATGAATTAAAACGTAGAGCGTATTGTAAGTGGCACAATTATTCTTATTCTCATGCCATTAATGATTGAAATGTTTTTCGTCGACAGGTCCAATCGACCCTTAATGAGGGACGATTGAGTCTCAAGGAGATGCAAGTGAACAAGCACCTTTTCCCTATTAACACGCTGGACATCAACACCAAAGTGTTGATTCGGCCAAACCAAGCCGATACAACACATGGGAAAAACATGATCTTAGGGGACGAAAGACCTCTCCCGATGGGAGAGAAGATTGTTTCAAGAAAAGTGGCACTAGAAAAGTTTCCCGATGGCAGAGAGTCCATTAAAATCACCATTAAAGGCTCTGCATCTGGGGGGCAAATGAAAAAGGGTGAAGAAACAGTTGTTCCTGCTGACTAGGAAAAACCAAAACTTCCAATTTTGCTCAGAAGCCCAAAATGATCAAAGCGCAAAATCCTAAGGTGGGCAAATGGAAAGTGAACCTAGGCAAGGCTGTGGACAGGAAGATGGGGCCTAAAAGCACCTTCGACTGTCTTATGTCCAAGTACAAGAATTAAAAGACCGATTTAGGCAATCGATCAATAAAGCGACCGAGGTCACCACCAAGGGGAGATAGCCCGCCTAGGAAGGAGGTGAGATAAACTGTGGATGCTCACGGGCTTCCTCCTCCTCATGGGTTTACGATGCCACCACCATGGTTCCCGCCTATGCCATTCCCGCCGTTCCCGGTATGGAGCCCTTATGCTGGGCCTTAGATGTTTAGGCCGCCTATGCCACCTCCATCTTTTCATCCAGGGTGGCACATGCCAAAGAAGAGCGTTTTCAACGGCTCTATAGCTTTGTTCGTGACCGGTTTGGAAATCAATCGATCAATCGTAAAGAAGACAATACTGGTGTTAGCTTCATGACCATTGAAACCCCTCAAAGGTATGAATAATTTTAGTTATTGAATGAGAATCATAAACTAACTCGTTGGATGCTGGTTTATAAACACTATTCTTCACTTCTTCGAGTTGGTTGCTTCGAGGTTGTTCGAGTCCCCGGAGTGTTTCCATGTAGGGAGCTAGTCCAAGGCTAAGGATGGTCTAGAGCCGTATGTGGCTTAGTTTTAGGCCTTGAGTCTAGAGAAAACATAGGTACTATAAAGAGAGATCAGGTCACTCGTCTCGGTTTTACGGGAATTAGGGTGTGTGGATGCTCTAGGTTCTTTGAGGCTCTTGAGTGATCAGTGGAAGCTTGAAGTTGTCAAGAGTTGTAGCCAAAAGCATGAAGATCTTGTAGAAGTCAAGTTTCAGCAGCTGAAAAGGTCATCGGACAGTCCGTCGGTGTCACCGGACAGTTCGGTGAGGGTCGAAGCTATAAGTCCAGAGAAGATGTTTTCTGAAAGCTAAAGACAGAAGGTCACCGGACAGTCCGATGAGTGTAGAAGCTCGAAGTCCAAAGAGAGGTGCCCTCTAGAGTCATCAAAAAGAGTCACCGAACAGTCCGTCTTTTAGAGACCGAACAGTCCGGTGAGCCCCAAAGGAGGTGTTCAGAAGAGGTGCCTCTGGAAGTCCAAAAGAGAAGTTCACCGGACAGTCTGGTTTTGATATGAACCGAACAGTCTGGTGTCACATGGAATGGATTCCAGAGATGATATTTTCTGCCTGGTGGAGATCAGTAGTCACCGGAGAGTCCGGTGGTCCCACTCTCCGGATAGTCCGGTGACTGCAGAAAGCAGACAGCTTTTTGGCAACGGCTCTTAACGGTTGATTCAGGGCTTAGAGCCTATTTAAATCATTGGGGGAGCTATTGTGGAGCTTGCTCGCGGCCAAAACAGTTGGAGATCATTTGTCAAGAGCTAAAGTTCACCAAGGGTGCACAAGAGAGCATCTAGTGAGATCTTGAGTGTTTGTGAAAAGTAGCAAAGAGCATCCATACATTCCTAGAGCTAGTGAGGCTAAGAGGAGTGTCTTTGGCTTGTTACTCTTGGTCTATGGCAGCCTAGACCGCTTAGGGGTCGTTGTCTCAGCTTCCGAAGACTTGTGGAAGACGACATCAAGTTTGTACACGGTTCCCGGGTCCTCCGCTTGAAAGGGGCACCAAGAGTGAGCGCTTGAGCCTTGGAGGCTTGCTCTAGCGCTTCGGTATTGTTTGCTACAGCCGAGGCACCGGTGTCACTCCAGGAGTGCAGCGTACCCTTGTGAGCATCGTTTCGGGAACAACGGGAGGAACCTAGACAACGACGGGAGTGGTCCAACGAGGATTAGGGGAAGGCGCCATCCTTTTGATAACTCGAGAAAAATCACTGAGCATCTCTGTCACCCTTCTCTATCACAAGGATGACAATCAAAGGTGGAAGTGACACCGAAACTCAATATGACCGAACGATCCCAAACTTGGGCTTGGTCACAGCTGACTCCGTGTGACCTTGGCCTAAAGGAACGATCTGTGCACACAATGGTAAACTTACACTTCAGCACCAACTTGTAGCCACGAGTTGCGAACTTTGCTAAGTGACCGGAAAGATCCAAGGACAAGTGAACAAAGCTCACCATGGCATGGTTCAATGAAGAGATGGCAGTGTCGATGGCACGGGAAACTCTCCGACGAGACAATCGGCGAGTTGACCTTAGGAACGACAGCGTGGCCAGTTGAACCTGCACACGATGTGGTAGCTCGATGCGAAACCGACCAAGGAAAGAAAAAGATTGACACATCAGCGCTCATGAAACAAGAAACTGAACAGAGAGATAGAGATGCTCACAGAGACTTGAGCAAGAGCGGAAGAGAAACTGCGGGAACACGAGCCGAGGGTAATACGGCGTAGCTCAGATACTGAGGGCCCGAACACGAAGAATGGGGGTAATCCACCTATTTGAATACAAGCGCCAACCATGGCTTATTCTCAAGACAGCAGACCAACAGGACACGGAAAATGAAAACGGAACACGGTCTCACCAAGGAAGCGGCAGCGGTGTGATAACGACAACGGTGGCAGCTCCACCTTGACAATTTCACAACCTGCCTCTGGCGACAGCCTTCAGCTGTGCGGCGTCCTGGCAACCATGACGTGTTCACGCTCCGACGATTTGGTCCTCCTAGCACGGGTAAAGTTAAAAGCTTAACCAACGGAAATGGTAAACAAGGAAACGACGTGAAAAAAGAAAGCTCACCGCGCTCAACTGAAGAATATGAAGGCATAACCGATGGGATCCGAGATGATCGAAAAAGCTTGCTGCCTAGCTGCTCTGAAGCCATGGCATCACTGAAATGATCGCCAACTGCCCAACAAACACGACATCAAGGAGTGGTCAACAAACACAAGGGGGCAGCATCGATCCTGGGAACAAACAAACAAGGGATAAACAGATAACGGCGATGTGCTAGGCTCGCCCACCAAAAGGGGCTCGGCCAACACGAGGGCAGCAGCAGAACTCCTCCAGTCTTCTTTCACCTGAACAGAACTGGACGAGATCAGCACCACTAGAGACAACGCATAGAAAGGCAGAGAGCTCACCGGGGACCTGAAACGGCAAGCTGGCTAGTTTGACGGAGAAGGCACGACATGGCAGATCGGAGACGGTGCAGACAAGATGACACGAGGACAGGATGCCGTCGGCGCAGCCCGACGAGCAGAACGACAGGCACAGACAGCGGTGAGATCAACTCGAGGACGAGGCACCCGCAACACGAGCTGGGGAAGCGAACAGGGACGGCAACCGAGGCATAGGCAGACAAGGTCGACGACGAGGCTAACGGCTCACGGACGGGGATCAACGAACGGAACGACTGTTGGGCGACGCAGCACCAGACGGTCGAGGAACAAAGACGATGCACGGCTGCAGCTTGTGGATGATGACGCGCGGACAAAGACGGCTCGAGGACAGGGCGTCATGCTGATGGTTGTGAGGTCAGAGACGGCGATTTGGACGAGGACGGCACAGATCGATGAGGCAAATGACAGCGTCGAACGGGGGGGGGGGGGGGGGGGGGNNNGGGGGGGGGGGGGGGGGGGGGGGGGGGGCGATGAGCTGTCGCACGCGGAACGGGGACGGCGCGCATGTGACCCGAGGACGAAGGTGACCAGGGCTGAGGACGGTGCGACGAAGATGGCGTGGGACGGATGGTCCGGGACAAGGACAACACGGTCAAAGCTGGATGCGCGGTCGAAGGGGTCAAGGCGACTTGGGTCAAAGACAACGATGAGGCGCCGCGGACAGGCGAGGACGACGCACCGACGAGGACGACGTGCAGCCGGCGAGGCCAGACGCAAAGACGAGCGACCTGGGGACGAGCGGCGCACATTGAGGCAGCGCAACGACAGGGCTGCGCGCGCCTTGACGAGGACAAAGGCGACCAGGAGCACGCAGGGCGGCGCGCCGGCCAGAGAGGCGCGGCTGGGCGTTCGGGCTAGTCTAGGGCGGCGGCTAGGGTTTGGGAGGCGGGGTGCACAGGGCGGCTAGGGTTGGGAGAGGGGGTTTTTAGGTGGCTAGGGGTTGGTGGGGATGAAGGTGGCCGTCGGATTAAAGGAGATCAATGGCTGGGATCGCGGGGACGCTAGCAGGCTGGATGGGCCGCTTGAGAGGAGAATTCTTGCCCACAAAAGAACGGGCGGTTACAGTTGGATTAACTCTTATGAGAAGCGCTATATCACTATTGATGAAGCAAATAAGAAGAAGATTGACATATAAAAGAGTCATCTCGAGCACTCTAAGGAAAAAAGTTCATCTAAGGAAGCCGCTCTTATTGTTGAGGTGAGTATGGATGAATCTAGCAATATTTTAGATACCAGCACCTCTTGTCTCATGGCTTCTAGCAAGGTGAACGACAAAAATGGTGGCAAACATTGGGTTCTTGATAGTGGTTGCACTCAACACATGACTGGCAATCATAAGATGTTCACCACCATCAAGGAAGATGAAGATAAGGACAAAGTAACTTTTAGAGACAATTCCATAGGAAGAATCAAGGAGCTAGGCAAAGTCGTTGTCTATAATGACTTGACTATTTCTAATGTCATGCTAGTGGAATCTTTGAGCTTCAATCTTCTCTCAGTTGCCCAATTGTGTGATCTTGGCTTCACATGCTTCTTCAACGACAAGGGTGCTGAATTGATCAACAAAACTTTGGGCCTCACATTCAATGGTTTTTCGCACAACAATCTCTATATTGTGGATTTCTCTTCATGTGAAGTGGCGCCACAAATTTGTCTTATTGCTAATTCCTCCAAAGGATGGTTATGGCATAGGAGGCTTGCTCATATTGGAATGGACCAATTGAAGAAGGTCACCAAGAAGGGCTTAATTCTCGGAATTCAAGATGTCACTTTTGAGAAGGACAAGTTGTGTAGTGCATGTCAAGCGGGAAAGAAAGTGGCCACTCTTCATCCTTGCAAGACTATAATGTCTACATTAAGACCTCTAGAGCTTCTTCACATTGATCTCTTTGGACCAATAAGTTACAAGAGTCTTGGGGTAACCTCTATTGCATGGTGATTGTTGATGACTTCTCTCGGTATGCATGGACCATCTTTCTAGAAGACAAAGCTCAAGCCATCACCAATTTCAAGAAGTTTGCTAAGAGGGCTCAAAATGAATTTGAAGCCAAAATCAAGAAGGTTAGAAGTGATAATGGGACGGAGTTTAAGAACTCTATCATTGAAGAGTATTGTGATGATCTTGGCATCAAGCATGAGTCCTCAGCTACGTACACCCCGGAGCAAAATGGAGTTGATCGGACTCTCATCGCGCTTGCTAGGGCTATGTTGGATGAATATGGGACTCCGGAGAGGTTTTGAGCCGAAGTTATCAACACGGCATGCTATACTTCAAACCATGTTTATCTACATCGCCTATTGAAGAAGACCCCTTATGAGTTATTGGTGGGAAGAAAGCCAAATGTGGGCTACTTCCGAGTCTTTGGATGTAAATGCTATATCTTCAAGAAGAGGAAGAGGCTCGGTAAGTTTGAGAAAAGGACCGACATTGGATTTCTTGTCGGATATTCTGGTAACTATAAAGCTTATCGTGTTTTCAATGGAACTAACGGATTTGTTGAGGAATCATGTGATGTGCAATTTGATAAAACTAATAGTTCTCAAAAGAATAAAGAATCTTATAGTTGTGATGAAGATGATGATGAACCCTTGGAGGAGGCGATGCGGACGATGCCCGTAGGAGAAGTTCTACCAAGAGAAGATGACTCTTCTACACCGCCACCAGAAGACTCCTCCACAACCCAACATGAGAACACTACATCAACAACTCAAGTGAAAGAATCATCAAGTGTACAAGCACCAAGAGAGCCATCTCAAGTGCCTACTACCCCGAGAAACCAAAGATCGCTTGCATCAAGTGGTACACCACCGTGTCCGACAATGACATCAAGAATTGAAAAAGATTGCAGCTCCCCGCTCCAACAACAAGACATCGTCATCTCCAAGGAGAAAGTCATACAAGATGCTCAAGATGTCTCTCCGCCGCAAGCACCACCACATCAAGAGGCTCCAAAGAGGCGCAAACCCATTTCTTGAGATCACGAAAGTGACTTGATTATTGGGAGTCCCTCTCAAGGGTTAAAAACTAGGTGAAATTAATATAAGCCGAACTATACTAATGATACTACTGATGATGACGCGGCTAACATTGCTTGTGAGAATTTCTCCTTTGTTCTTTGATAAAGCCCAGGAACATCGATGAGGTGGTGGAAGATCACAAATGGATGTTGACTCTGCAAGAGGAGCTCAATAACTTTGAGAGGAATCAAGTTTGGGAATTGGTGAAGAGGCCAAAGCACAAGAACATCATTGGTGCTAAGTGGGTCTTCAAGAACAAGAAAGATGAGAATGGGAATGTCGTGAGGAACAAAGCAAGACTCGTGGCCAAGAGTTACTCTCAAGTTGAGGGGGTGGACTTTGATGAGAATTTTGCCCCCGTCGCTCGACTAGAATCAATTCGAACCTTGCTCGCTTATGCTTCACATTTTAACTTCAAGTTGAAGAAGCTGTTGTATGGACTCAAGCAATCACCAAGGGCATGGTACGAGCGGCTAAGAGACTTCCTCACCGACAAGGGCTTCAAGATAGGGAGTATTGATAACACTCTCTTTACTAAACATGTTGATGATGATCTCTTTATTTGCCAAATATATGTGGATGATATTATCTTTGATTCTACTAATGAAGCTTATAATACTGAATTTCATGAGCTAATGGCCAAAGAATTTGAGATGTCCATGATAGGTGAGCTTCATTTGTTCCGCGGATTTCAAGTCAAGCAAATGAAAATGGAACATTCATATATCAAGAGAAGTAGACAAGAGATCTCCTCAAGCGCATCAGAATGGAGGATTCAAAGCCAATCAACACTCCAACAGCCACAAATGGAATTCTTGGCCCGGATGAGAGTGGTAAACCGGTTGATAAAAAGCTTTATTGATCTATGATTGGTTCTCTATTATATCTTACCGCATCTCGCCCGGATATTATGTTTAGTATATGCTTATGTGCTCTTTATCAAGCTAACCCTAAAGAATCTCATCTAAGTGCTCTCAAAAGGATTCGTAGGTAACTCAAGTATACACCAACAATGGGCCTTTGGTATCCAAAAGATGGAGGCTTTGATCTTATTGGATATTTCAATCGGACTTTGCCGGTTGCAAAATAAGTAGAAAGAGCACCTCTGGTGGATGTCAATTTCTTGGAAAATTGTTGGTTGCTTGGAGCTCTAAGAAGCAAAATGTCGTGGCTCTCTCAACAGCCGAAGCAGAATATATGGCAGCCGGTGCTTGTGCTCAACTTCTCTACATGAAGTAAACTCTCATGGACTATGGATTGGTTTACAATCAAATTCCTCTATATTGTGATAGTGAGAGTGCAACAAATATGGCAACTCATAAGGGTGATCATGGGCATGCTAAACATATTGAGGTCAAGCATAACTTCATAAGGGATCATGTCTCCAAGAAAAATATTGAACTTATTAGTGTGAGAACAAATGATCAATTGGCCGACATTTTCACGAAGCCCCTTATGAGAAGAACTTCAACAGACTAAGTGGAGAGCTCAACATTCTTGATTTTTCGGACTTCACTTAAGTAACCTTCAAAGCATAGCATTTTCCTTGTATATACTTGTTTGCTTGTGTTTGCTTTGTTTTTGTTGTTCTTCTTGTTTTGTAGGACCGTCATCTACCCTTCAAGATAGCAATGATCATGGAGAGCTTGGGAAGAATGTTCACGGGGTGCCCAAGGCTAGGAGATTAGGATCACTGTGAGTAAGCTTGCGAGGGGATTCAAATGTGATGATGGTATTCCTTTTCTAGTCTTTCTTCATCATTAGCATGCATCTTTTATTCTTGTTTTGCATTCATGTGCATTTCATGCATTGCATCTAGTGTCTTGACGTCAAGCATGGGTCTAAGGGGAGTTACTCATAAGCAATATAAGTTGATTGTCTCTAGACTCCTTCATAGCAATTGTGAGCTTCATGCCATTGAATCACGATCTTTCGAGCTCTAAGGTTAAATCTACTTACGCGGCTCAAAGACAATGATTCATACATTTCCATGCATCACTAACCCTCTCTTGTGAGAAGAGGAAGTTTCTTGGATGATCATTTTGTAGGAAAGATATCAACTCGAGGGGGAGAAGGAGCTTTGAATCAAGAAGACGACCCAGACACAGGGAGATGATGAGCAAGAAAAGAATCGAAGAAGAGAACCGTGAAGATCCGGTAATATTGTTTTATATCTCATCATAATTATTATTCTATTGTATTCTTCTTTGTAGCTTTCCTTTTTGGTTGATAGATGACAAAGGGGGAGAGAAATGGAGATGATCAAATGAAGATGATGAGAGAAGTGAAGATGATCGTGGAGATATGAAAAGATGATAATCAAGGAAGAAATGAAGGGAATGAAGACTAGAAGATTGGGACAAGAAAAACGGTCAAGAAAACAAAAGGGAGTAATCTTTTTTATTCCTTTAAATCTGTTAATTACTACCCTTTGCCCTCTACTCGTCTTATGGTTATTTTTTATTTGTAGGAGACGGGTAGAGGGAGCCGAAGAAATGAAAATGATTGAAGTCACTATCAACAAAGCCAATCAAGAAATATGAAGACAGTAAGCACTGCACTTATCAAGGGGGAGCTCTAAAGCTAAGGTATGAAACCTAGTGCATATTAATGGACTTCTTATCAAGAGACGGTATGACAACTTGCGCCTATCTTTTTTGTTTAAGGTTGTCTTGTGCTTCCATTAATATCTTTTGTATCATCTCGATCATTTGCATCATGGTTGACCATTAATATCTTGTGTATCATCTCGATCATTTGCATCATGGTTGTCATCAATCACCAAAAAGGGAGATTGTTAGCTTTATGACCATTGAAGCCCCTCAAAGGTATGAATGATTTTGGTGATTGAATGAGAACCATGAACTAACTCGTTGGATGCAGGTTTATTAACACTATTCTTCACTTCTACGAGTTGGTTGCTTCAAGGTTGTTCGAGTCCACAGAGTGTTTCTAAGGAGGGGGCTGGTCCAAGGCTAAGGATGATCTAGAGCTGTGTGTGGCTTAATTTTTAGGCCTTGAGTCTATAGGATACACCAGTAATATAAAGAGGGGTCGGGTCACTCGTCTCGGTTTTACAGGAATTAGGGTGTGTGGATGCTTTAGGTTATTTGAGGCACTTCAGTGAACAGTGAAAGCTTGAAGATGTCAAGAGTTGCAGCCGGAAGCATGAAGATCTTGAAGAAGTCAAGTTTCAACAGCTGAAGAGATCATCGGACAGTCCGGTGAGGGTCGAAGCCATAAGTCTAGAGAAGATGTTTTCTGAAAACTGAAGACAGAAGGTCACCGAATAGTCCGACGAGAGTCACTGGACAGTTTGGTAAGTGTAGGAGCTCAAAGTCCAGAGAGAGGTGCTCTCTGGAGTCATCAGGAAGAAACATCGAACAGTCCGTCGTTCTGAGATCGGATAGTCCGGTGAGCCCCAAAGGAGGTGTACAGAAGAGGTGCCTCTGAAAGTTCAAAAGAGAAGTTCACCGGACAGTCCGGTGATGGTATGAATCAGACAGTCCGGTGTCACATGGAATGGATTTCGGAGAGGATGTTTTCTGCTAGTGGAGACCAGGAGTCACCGGACAGTTCGGTGGTCCCAGTCACTAGACAGTCTGGTGACTGCAAAAAGCAAACAGCTTTTTGGCAACAGCTCTTAACAGTTGATTCAGGGCTTGGGGCCTATTTAAACCGTTGAGAGAGCTGTTATGGAGCCAAATTTCAAGGGAGCACAAGAGAGCATCTAGTGAGATTTTGAGTGCTTGTGAACAGTAGCAAAGAGCATCCATATATTCTTAGAGCTTGTGAGGCTGAGAGGATTATCTTCGGCTTGTTAGGCTTCCTAGACCGGTTAGGTGTCGTTGTCCGAGCTTCTTAAGACTTGTGAAAGACGACATCAAGTTTGTACGAGGTTCTCGGGTCCTCCGCTCGAAAATAACACCAAGAGTGAGCGCTCGAGCCTTGGAGGCTTGCTCTATCGCTTGGGTATTGTTTGCTACAGCCGGGGCGCTGGTGTCTTCACTCCAGGAACGACGGGAGCAACCAAGACTCCGATGGGAGTGGTTCAACGAGGATTAGGGGAAGGCGCCATCCTTCAGATACCTCAGAAAAAATCGCTGAGCATCTCTATCACCCTTCTCTTTACTTACCGCATTTACTTTCTTGTGAGTAGTGTGATAGGTTGTTTAGTTGCTTCTCTTAGTGGCTCTCGTGCCGGCTTGCTTGCTAGCTTGATAGGTTGTTTTTTAGCTTATTTTACTCTTCCTTAGACCTTCTTTGCTAGGAGTTGATTGCTAGTTCTGCTAGAATCTAGGAAGAGTGCGAAATCGGCTTAGTAGTGTAAGTATCCGATTTAACCTCTCTTCTCGGTCACTTGATCCTTTCAACTATTTTTGCTCAGCAGCAAAACCGAAAGTTTCGGCATGGCAAACCAAAAGTTCTGGTTTTTCAGAAAAGCTAGCTTTCCTTCAAAGCAAGAGTGGCGAGTTAAAAGTGGAGGCGAGGGTAATAAATATGCTTTTGAGGTCTATGGAAGTCAAGGAGATACATCTGGAGGTGTCATTAAAATTGGCACGACGATGTGAAGGTCGGGGGGCTTTTTAGCGGACCGGTCAAGATTAGCGGTCCGGTTCAAACTAACCCAACACCCCCTGATCATAATAAAGAAAATGTGAGAGAGCTTCAAAGGCTACGCCTTCGTGAGATAAGAGAACGGGATTTAGAAAAAAGGAGGGAGGATATTTTTAATGAAATCAAGCAAATGATGCCTCAGGGTAAGCAATGCAAGGTCAAGGAAAGGACCGAATCTCTAGAGGAACCGAAGATTCTAACTTCGGAACCGGAGGTTCAGGTTTTGCCAAAACTAGAAGTTCTGGTTTCCAAACCGGAAGTTCCAGATTCTGCTGGTTCTACGCAAGGTGGAGATTCTACTGCTCTTTCTTCTATAGGCGATGTGGACATGTTCGAGTTCGACGACGATGACCTTCTGGACTACGAGCCTACATCGCCTAGAGATGGTATCGAAATTAACACCATTTGCTTATCTCTTTTTGATTATTCTCTTGTAGATGAAGAGGAGGAGGATATGGCAAAATTCGACTTTGAGCCAAAAAGTGCTATTTTTGAAAAGCCCAAAGAATTGGATAACCATTTGAAACATCTGTATGTGAAAGGTCATATAAATGGTACAATGGTTTCTCGCATGCTTGTAGACGGCGGTACTATTGTTAATCTAATGCAATATTTTTTTTGTTTAAGAAGCTAGGTAAGGCCGATGATGAGCTCATCCGGACCAACATGACATTGAACAGTGTAGGAGAAGGAGATCCTATCGAGGCTAAAGGGGTCGCTTCTATGGAGCTCACCATTAGAAGCTAGATTGTGGCTACTGCTTTCTTTATTATCGATGTACGATATGGCTATAGCTTGATCTTAGCACGTGATTAGATTCATTCTAATAAGTGTGTTCCTTCTACATCACATCAATTCTTGATACAATGGGTTGGTGACGATGTATAGGTTGTCCATGCGGATGTATCGGCTTGTCATATGATACCGTCAAGTGCTTGACCAAATTTGATTTGATGATTATGATTTTCTGAGTGTGACTAGAGAGGGTTTTGCGCCCGTTAATGTAAAGCTGATGTAGAATCGGCTTAACCATATAATGTGATCAAATGGAGTCCAATCTAGATTAGTTGCAAAAGAGGATGGAACACTATCAGTCTAGCAAGAATATATGTGTGAGGCCATAGAAGAAATAGAAGATATGGACAAGTTAGGACAAGGGTTTACATCGGCCAATCCTTTAGAAAAGGTAAATCTTGGAGATGACAGTAATCCAAGGTCAAAATTTATAAACAAAAACCTAAGAGCTCCTAAAAGAGTATGTGACTGCTTTGCATGGTCTTATAACAAAATGGCTGGGTTGAGCCGCGAGCTCATTGAGCATCGGCTTCCTATCAAATCCGGTTTTAAGCCCTTTAAACAACCGATGAGAAGTTTTAATCCGGGTATGCACGATCAGACCAAAGAAGAAATGAACCAATTACTTGATGCGAATTTTATAATACGTTGAAGGTATGCGGAGTGGATATCCAACATCGTACCTGTTGAGAAGAAGAACATGGGTAAGATAAGGGTTTGCATTGACTTTAGGAACTTGAGTAGAGCCACTCCAAAAAGATGAATATCCTATGCCTATAGCCGATATGTTAATCAATGATGCTTTCGGCCATAAGGTGATTAGTTTTCTTGACAGCAACGCGGGTTACAATCAAATCGTCATGTCTGAAGAGGATATGTCTAAAACTGCTTTTAGATGTCTCGGTTTTGTATGATTGTTTGAATGTCATGACCTTTGGGCTAAAAAATGCAAGCACCACATACCAAAGAGCAACGAATTTTATCGTTCATGATTTGTTTGGTATCATCATGGAGGTTTATATTAATGATGTGGTGATCAAATTAGCTGTGTTGGACCCTCAATTGGCCGATTTGCATCTTGCTTTAGATCGAATATGTCATTTCGATTTAAAAATGAATCAACTCAAATAAGCTCTTGGTGTATTGGCTTGAAAGTTTTTAGGTTTCATAATCCAAGAGAAGGGCATAGAGATAGATTCAAAGAAAATAGAAGCAATCAAGCAAGTGCAACCGCCCACATGCAAGAGAGTTACAAAGCTTCTTGGGCAAAGTAAATTAGTTGAGAAGGTTCATTGTCAACTCATCAGGGAAGGTCAATGCATTTACTCATATTCTTCGGCTAAAAAATGAAGCCGAGATCACTTGGGGAGCAAAATAGCAAGATGATTTTGATAAGATCAAGGAATACTTTTCTTCTCCGCCGGTCTAAAGGGCGCCTAGAAGTGGAACTCCATTTCGCCTTTATATCGCAGCGGACAATAATGTGATTGGGGTTGTTTTGACACAAGAAGCTGAAGGGAAAGAGTACGTGATCACATATGTGAGCTGGAGGTTGATAGATGCCGAAGCAAGGTACACTCTCATTGAGAAACTATGTTTTTCTTATGTCATGTTTGCACCAAATTGAGACATTATTTTCTATCTAGTGCTTGTGTGATTTCCTATCAAACCGATGTCATTAAACATATGCTACGTAGACCAATATCTAGTGGGAGGATTGGTAAATGGGCATATGCTTTGATTGAGAATGAAAGGCCAAATTGTTGCTAATTTTATCGTTGAGCATCGGATTGATTTAGAGCATGACATAGAGTTTAATTACATGACTTTTACTCCTTGGAAGTTATATTTTGATGGATCGGTGTGTAAAGAGGGTCAATGTATCGGTGTAGTGCTGATTTCCTCTCATGGTATGCATTTCGAGTTTTCAAACCGATTAGAGTATAATTGCACCAACAATCGAGCCGAATACGAGGCATTGTTATTCGGCTTGGAGATGTTAGAGTCCATGGGGATAAAACACATAGAAGCATTTGGTGATTCATTATTAGTGGTACAACAGGTTGCTGGAATTTTTCAATGTTTAGATGGATCATTGAATGCTTATTTGTATAAATGCCTAGATGTTGTTAAGAACATGGATAAATTTCATATACATCACATCCCTAGGCAAGAAAATGCTAGAGCTAATGATTTGGCACAACAAGCATCTAGTTACAATATTAGCAAAGGAAAATTTGCAATTGTTGAAAAATCGATGTTTAAAAAAGCCAAAACCAAAGTTCAGAAAAACCAGAAGTTCTGGTTTCTATTTCTGGAAGTTCTGGTTTATTCTATGTTGAATCTAGAACGTTGGAAAAACCGAAAGTTCCAATTTGGGATTTCGAAAGTTCCAGTTTTAACAGAGAGACTAAAAGTTCAGCTATTAATGATTCAAGGTATAAAAAGGACGAATTGGTAGATTGGAGGACTCCTATAACTGAATATATTAATCACCCCAGTCAGAGAGTTGATAGAAAAAGTTCGGCATTTCGATTTCAAATACATTATGATTAATGATGATCTATATCGCCAAACGGGAGATGATTTGATCTTGAAAGGTTTGGGTGATGATGAAGCTAAAGTAGCTGTGGGAGAAGTAGATGAGGGCATCTGTGGTACGCATCAGTCGGCTTCAAAGATGAAATGGTTGTTGAGGAGAGCCGGGTTCTATTGGCCGACTATGATTGCCGATTGTTTTCTCTACTACAAAGGATGTGAAGAATGCCAAAAGTTTAGAAATATTCAAATGGCACCCACGGCCATGATGAATCTCATTATTAAACCATAGCCATTTCGAGGATGGGGCTTGGATTTTGTGGGTCAAATTCATCCTCCTTCAAAAGGGCATCGCTTCGTGTTGGTTGCTACAGATTACTTTACCAAATGGACCGAAGCGGTGGCGCTCAAGAACTTGACTCACCAAGAGGTATTCAAGTTCGTCACCGAGCATATCATGCATAGATTCAGCGTCCCACAAACGTTGACTACGGATATTATAGAATCAAGTTGCTCAATTCATCCCATATTACGCTTAGGCTAATGGGCAAGCCGAGTCTAGTAATAAAACTTTGATTAAGCTCATCAAGAAGAAAATAGAGGATAACCCTAAGAGATGGTACGAGGTCTTATCGGAAGCTTTGTGGGCTCATCGTATTTCTCGGCATGGGTCACTAAAGTCACACTTTATGAACTCGTTTATGGACAAGAGGCTGTTTTGCATGTCGAGGTAAATCTGGACGCTTTGAGGGTAGCTAAGCAAAATGACTTATCCATAAATGAGTATCATAGTTTGATGATAGATAACATTTATGAAGTAACCGATAAGCATTTGGATGCTTTAAGAGCCATAGAGGGAGACAAAGCCCGAGTTGCTAGAGCTTACAACAAAAAGGTGAAAGCCAAGATGTTTTAGGTGGGCGAATTAGTTTGGAAGACAATTCTGCCCGTAGGTTCTAAAAGCAACAAATTCGGGAAATGGTCCCCAAGTTGGGAAGGGTCATATAAAATAGTAAAAATCATAGCTGGAAGTGCGTACATGGTAGAAACTTTGCAAGGAAGCCACTTACCAAGAGCTTTAAATGGTAGATATTTGAAGAAAAATTACCCGAGCGTGTGGTGAGATGCTTGAAGAGTTTTGGCTGATATGCCCAATATCATCGCCTAAGCGGTATTATGGCCGGTGTGTTCGCAAACAATCGTCCTTAGGCATTTTTTGGTTCACAAAATTTTTTATGGTACACAAGGCTTACCAAAAAATAGGGAGCATATGTTGACAACCAAAAATTGCACTCTGGAAAAACAAGAAGTTCTGGTTTGCCAAACTGAAACTTTTGGTTTCAGCAGCTTCACTATAGCAAAAATGGCTAAGTTCTCACCGGAATGTCTTGCATGTCACCGGAGTATCCGGCAAGCCTTCTCTGAAACCAAGGTTTTGGCCACTGCAGTGTCCGCCCATTTGTCGGAGGTAAAAATCGGAAGGTCCGGTTTGGCAAATTGAAAGTTCTAGTTTTGGTTAAACAGGATCACCAGGAGCCAAATTGTCTATATCAATGCTAACTCTAATTATTTCACAAGATTAGTGTTTAGACACGTTTTCAGGTTACAAATGGGCATATTGACCAATTTTCATAGAAGAAATAAAGAAGTGATTAGAAACGGTAGAAGATGAAGCCCAATTCATGATTTGAAGGTTTCAAGATTTAGCTCTCGTAGAGATGATTGAAACGGATATATGGATGACTTGATTTGAAGCATAGACGAAGGAGTTACAAGGGTTTCAAGATGCACACAGGTTGGCCCTAGAAAACCGAAAGTTCTGGTTTTGCCTGTTTTTAGGAAAATGTTTTAAAATTAAATTTTGCCACTTTTTAGGGTCACAGGCTCTCCACAGGGACAAACCACCCCCACCTCTATATAAAGAGAAGCACGCGGCTGATTGAGAGCATCCCAATCATCATTCAACAATTTCTATACATGTTTTACATTTCCTAATTCTAACCCCTCTATTAACCCAATTTCTCTTCTTTTCCCATCCTGGCAGCAGTGAAGAAGGTCTAGCTGGTCTGACCGAGCCTAGACCAACCTTAGGAAGCTTTTGTCCGCACAGAGCCCCTCCCAGATTCGAGGTTTCAGGTGCTGTTGTAATTCTGCAAAAACTGGAACTTCCGGTTTTGTAAACCGGAACTTCAGATTTTCGCGATCTCTCCGATCTGCTTTTGCACACGGAGGTGCGCTTGTATTAGCCCGATCCGAGTGTCAACATATTGTCGCTGTAATAAGATGGCAATATAGCATGTACGGTACTATTAGTCTTTCAGCATAAGCATAGGTCAAATTTAGTGTTTGGCTATGTGACAATGATATGTCACTCATCAAAATCGGTGTCATACTCACCCACTCTTTTTAGGTCCTATTTGAAAGAAAGGATTTTTCTCATTTTTTTATGTTTTCTTTTACTCCTTCCATCTCAGAATAAGTATCTTTTTAGATTTACACCAACATTTAACCATTCATCTTATTCAATTTTAAAACAACATTATTTATTTTATTATTAAAAATACTTTAAGTAAAACATGTTTGTTTTTAGAATCTGTTTGAATCCGGCTGACTAATTATTAGTCGAGACTACTCGACTAATAATTAGTGGACTATTTATTTGTCCATTGTAAGTTTCGAGGTAGGATTAATTGTTAGTTCATCTTCCAATGAAATATCTATTTTGCTCCTGACTAATTTTTAGTCAATGACTATTTGGATCAATATTGAGTTGGTTTCCCGGAAAAAAATTTAAGGGTATTTTAAACATTTTACAATACTACAAATTATTAGTCCTTATTAGTCCTCCTCGATCGACTAATTGGAAAACAATTAGTCTATGAGTAGACTAAAAATTAGTCTCTCTATTAGTCCGCATGTTTGGATGAAAATGCCTAGTTTCTAGTCGTAAACAATTAGTTGACCGGATCCAAACAAGCCCTTATATGCTTTTAAATTTATTATAACACGAATGGTAAGACGTTGATTTCTTAAAGAAAAAATTAATACTTATTATGAGTCCGAATGAGTATAAAATTGAATTAATTTTTGTAAAATTCTATTAACACAGTGACTCCTGCAGTGTTATACCAAGTGGACCTTCACGCCCCCTCTGTCCTCTCTTCTCTAGGTCTGTAGCGCCCATGTTTGGGCAGGCATCCTCAGCTCAGATTTTTTGAATAAGACAAATGGTAGAAGATAGATGTTTGAAAATTTAAAAGATATTTATTTTAGTACGAAGTGATTTTTTAGGAATATTAAAGCTAATAATAAGTGTGGCATTCATTTCCATAGGTAAATTAACCTGATACTGTATACGCTATATTATACTTACTAGCCTGGTGTAATCAGGATAACCATGGTGTACTGTAGCTCACCAACAGTAGATTGGAGATTTGACATTTGTTGGTTTGTTACGACCAGATCTTTAAGTTAATGTTATGGCTAGGTAGATGGGCACCAATTCTTCTACGTAGATTAAGTTTCTAGATGAGTAGCTTTTTTATATATATAAAGGGGGCTACCGTATACGAGTTCTACTCCAGTGGCGTTTGGTAACTTGGAAATGAGGGGAGGGATTGGAATTGGGAAGTTGATGTGTAGTAAATATGAGTCATTTATTCCTCTATTTCATTAAATTTTAACCATCAATTTATTTCTCAATCACAATCCCACTTCTTATTTTCAATTACCCAAACTCCACACACGAACTTCTTTAGAGAGCGAAATAGTTGATATGTCTCTTTAGTGTTCTACAATACTACTCTGAGCTATAGTTTCAATATAAAATTTTGATTAATTATGTCAAACGAAAAAATTATTATGTTCCTTTAGTGTTACATAATACTTATAAAAAATTTAAAAATTATTCATATATTTATGAAATCATTTTTATAATTAAGTTTAAAATATGTCATAAAAATTATTAGTCTATTGTTATGTTCTAAGTAAGCGGACTGATAGACTAGTTTTGCTAATTTGAGTCACTCAATTATTTATGACAGATTAAAAATTTAATTTTTCTTACAAAAATATTAGAATTTAAATAAACAGTATAATTATATTAAAAATTATTTAGATAAATATAAAATTGAAATTAATAATAAGCATATTTAATTAATAATTTTTAAAATTAAAATAGATAATATCTTATATTTGAATATGACGAAAAAGTTATAGATAATACTTGGATGTATGTGAAGAATAATGGTGAAGAAATTTGTAATTATCATATTTATTTTTATATTTTTGTAAGTATTGTATATTCTATTACAAA